>CM033711.1:23898354-24129514 GCA_019671005.1 Hibiscus mutabilis
AAAACATTGGGTTCTTTCTTTCGAGAGAAAGGGATTATCCATATTACTTCTTGTGTTGATACTCCGCAGCAAAATAGTATCGCGGAGAGGAAAAACAAACATCTTTTAGAGGTCACTAGGTCCTTACTTTTTTCTCATAATGTACCTCACAATATTGGGATGAGGCTCTCTTGATAGCAGATGCCTAGTAAAGTCCTAAAATTTCAAACCCCAAGGTCAATTTTTCTGGACAGTTATCCTACTTTTACACCTATGCCATCTACCCTTCCTTTGAGAGTTTTTGGGTGCACTGCCTATGTCCATAATACTAGTCCCTCTAGGTTTAAACTTGATCCTAGATCTATTAAGTGTCTTTTTAGGGTATTTTTTTGTAAGTTATAAGATAGATTTAAGACTAACTCTTATCTTCTATGTAGATAAAGCTAGAGTAGTTCAAATGTGTTGAGACTCTTTATAACTAAGTCTTGTATAAAGTATAGTAACTTTTTTTTTTCAAATTATTATGAAATAACAGAGAATTCTTTTCTTCTCTAGAATATACCTATTCTCTACATGATATCAAATTAGGTTGTCGATTCTACAACAACCCTAGCGAAGGATGGATTCTCAAAACCCCTTTGCGAATAGTTCCGAGACTGCAAAACAGATCACTAACTCTAACAGTGCCCATGAAAGTAGCTTTTCCTTTGCAAATCTGACTGGCAAAAAATACTGTTACTACATGGATTGTGGATTCAGGGGCTAGTGACCACATGACAGGAAATTTGAAGCTTTCTCAGACCTTCGAATCAGTAGATTCTCACTCTCACATAAGAACAGCAGACGGTTCTCTCTCTCCTATTGAAGGGAGGGGTTCTGGCGAGATAAACATGGATATTACACTGAGATATGTACTTTATGTCCCACATCTAGCCTACAATCTACTTTCAATTAGTAAATTAAATACGGATCTGCAATGCAGCACTCAGTTTGACTCCAATGTTTGTGAATTTCAGGATTTGAGCTCGGAGAAGGTGCTTGGCAAAGCTAGGCTGAGTGGAGGTCTTTATATTCTTGAAGAAAACATGCCTTCCAAGACAAAAACCTACTCAGGTTATTTATCTAAAATCGATTCTATCCCACCAAAATAATGTGATTCTTCTAATGATATCATCCTATGGCACTTTCGATTAGGTCACCCTAGTTTCTTTTACCTTGCAAAATTGTTCCCCAAGTTGTTTATCACTAAGAGTCCTAAACATTTTTCTTGTGACATTTGTCAATTTGCCAAGCAAACAAAAAGTGTTTATCATCCTTCTCCATATAAATCTTCTAAACTTTTTTCTATCATTCACAGTGACATTTGGGGCCCTTCAAGAGTTCAGAGTCTAAATGGATTTACGTGGTTCATCTCTTTCATTAACGATCATTCTAAGACCACATAGACCTTTCTTATGAGAGCAAAATCAGAGGCTGGTGAAACATTTAAAAAATTCCACACAATGGTCGAAAATCAGTTCCAAAGTAAAAGTCAGATTCTTAAATTTAACAATGGCAATGAATACTTTACTCAAACACTAGGATCTTTCTTTAAAGAAAAAGGATTGTCCATGTTACATCTTGTGTTAATTCACCTCAGCAAAATGTGGTGGCTGAGAGAAAAAACAGACACCTTCTAGAAGTCACTAGGTCTTTATTATTTGCTACTAGTGTTCCTAAATATCTTTGGGGGAAGCTCTCTTGACTACTACATACTTGATAAATAGGATGCCCAACAAAACACTAAAATTTCAATGTCCAAGGGAGGTGTTTCTTAAAAGTTTTTCACACTTCAAACCTATGTCTTCCATTCTACCATTAAGAGTTTTTGGATGTACTGTTTTTGTTTATAATAATGATGCATCTAGGTCTAAGTTGGATCCTAGAGCCCTTAGGTGTGTTTTCATCGGGTATTCTCTAGTAAAAAGGGCTACAAATGTTACTGTCCCCAGACTAAAAAGACCTACATTTCTATAAATCCCATTTTTTGAAAACAATCCATACTTCTCTAAATCTAAAATTCAGGGGGAGACTTTAGATGAATTTTAGATCCTTAAATTTTTTGAAACTCCTCCATCAGCAGCCTTACCCCAAACAGAAACCATTTTACCCATAATACCTTCCTCACCATAGAGTCCCATGTCCCGATCAACAACTTCTTCAAACTCAATCCCTCAAATTCCACCTAGTCCCAAAACACCAAATTTATCTACCTCTTCTTCACTACCTTTAACTCCACCAAAAATCACTCAAACCAAAAAAGGGGAACGAAGTGTTTCTAAAAGAAGACAAAAACTTGTCCTGGAAGCTCTTATTCAGTCTAGAAACTGCCAAGAGCTGGAGCCAAGCTTGAATACATCAGAAAGTCAAGAAGGTGAATCTGTTCCTAATGAAGTACCTATTTCATTGATCGATACTAGTGATCTGCCAAGTGCTCAAAGAAAAAGAGTGAGGAAATGCACTAGTCACCCAATTCAAAAGTTTGTTACATATGGGAAATTAATGCCTTGTTTTTAGACTTTTACAGCAAATGTTGATAGTACATATTCTAGAAATAGTGGAAGAAGCATTGAAGGACGTGAAGTGGAGAAAAGCAGTAGAAGAGGAACTCAAGGCACTTGAGAATAATTATACTTGGGTCATGGTTGATCTCCCAAAAGGAAAGAGGCCAATGGGCTGCAAATTGGTATTCAAAGAGAAGTATAAGGAAGATGGCAGTATCGAGAGATACAAGGTTAGATTGGTGGCCAAAGGTTTCACTCAATCTTATGGAGTGGACTACCAAGAAACTTTTGCTCCAGTGGCAAAGTTGAACACCGTAAGAGTATTATTATCCTTAGCAGTAGATAAAAATTGGGTACTTCATCAGCTAGACATCAAGAATGCATTCTTGAATGGGAATTTAGAAATGGAGGTATACATGCAGATTCCACTAGGTGTAAAGGAAAATTCAGGAAAACAGAAAGTTTGCAAATTATTGAAGTCACTATATGGCCTAAAGCAGTCAGTCACCTAGGGCCTGGTTTGACAGATTTACAAAGGTAATTGTCTATGTAGATGATATCATCATAATAGGAGATGATCTTATTGAAATAGATAGATTAAAGGGGTTGTTGGCAAATGAGTTTGAGACCAAGGACTTGGGAAGCTTAAGATACTTCTTAGGCATGGAGGTTGCGAGATCAAAGGAAGGATTAGTCATCAATCAAAGAAAGTATATCCTAGATTTACTTCCAAAGACTAGATGCAAGCCTGCAGAAACTCCTATGGAAGCAAACTTAAAGCTGAGAAAGGAAGAAATGGGAAGCCCTGTGAACAACGAGCAGTATCAGAGGTTAGTAGGTAAACTAATCTACTTATCCCTCACTAGACCAGATATAGCATTCTCTGCCAATTTATGAATGACCCTAGGGAAGAACACTTAAAGGCTGAGAATAGAATTTTGAAGTATCTGAAAATGACTCTTGGACATGGGTTAATTTTCAAAAAAAAAATTAGATAGATCAATAAGAATTTTTTCAAATGCAAGCTGGGCATGAGAACTAACTAACAGAAGGTCTACTACTGGATATTGTTCATTTGCTTATGGAACCCAGTGACCTGGAGAAGCAAGAAGCAGACAGTGGTTTTCAGAAGCAATGCTAAGGCTGAGTTTAGGGTTCTTGCACTTGAAACTTGTGAAGCAATCTGGTTACAAAGACTATTGACTAAACTGGGATTTTGTTACAGCAAACACTTTGAGCTACAAAGTGACAGTCAGTTTGCTATAAGTATTGCTAAAAACCCAGTTCACCGTGACGGAACAAAACATGTTGAAATTGATAGGCATTTCATTTCTAAAAAGGTGAATGGTGGGCTGGTGAAACTGAGTTTTGTTCCTACGAAAGGTCAACTGGCAAATATTCTCACTAAGGCACTTCCAAGAGTTACCTTTGATAAAATTACATCCAAGCTGGGTCTTTACAACATTTACTCCCCAACTTGAGGGGGAGTGTAAGTTATAAGATAAATTTATCTTGTATATACTAGCGTTTTAATTTAAGACTAACTCTTATCTTCTATGTAGATAAAGATAGAGGCTAGAGTAGTTTAAATGTGTTGAGACTCTTTGTAACTAAGTCTTGTATAAAGTATAGTAACTTGTATTTTTTTCAAATTATTATGAAATAACAGAGAATTCTTTTCTTCTCTGGAAAATACCTATTCTCTACATTCTTCACTAAAGAAGGGCTACAAGTGTTACTCTCCTCATACTCGTAAGTTCTTTATTTCTCTGGATGTTACATTTTTTAACACAATTCATATTTTACTATGTCTGCAGTTCAGGGGAGAACTTTGATGAATTTCAGCCTTTAAATCCCTTGTCGCGGCAGAACCAACTTGTTCTAATACAATTTCCATCTACTCTTCCAACAACTTCTTTGCCACCAAAAATACCAGAAGATTCTACCAATTCTAGCTCTATTCATCCTGTAATTACTACACCTTCAACAAGTCATGAATCTACTCCTATGACCCCTCAAAGAACCCAAATTCCACATCTTGAGAGTGAAAGGCTGAGTGTCTATAAAAGGAGACAGAAACTCATTCCAGAGACCATCTTACAGTCTGACAATTGCCGAGAATTGCAACAGTCCAATTGCCTTTGAAGTGAAGAAGGTAATGAATCATCTCAAATTTCTACTAATATGGATCCTGATGAGTTACCTATTGATAATAGAAAGGCTGTTAGACAATGTACAAAACATCCTATTCAGAGATTTGTTTCATATGGGAATTTAATGTCTTCTTTCAAAGCTTTTACGGTCAGCTATAGAAGATGCTCCTCAAGGATCCTAGACGGAAGAAAGTAGTAGAAGAAGATTTTGAACCCTTGGAGAAAAATCAAACTTGGACCATGACTGATTTGCCACAAGGAAAGAAGCTTGTGGACTGCAAATGGGTATTTGCAGTGAAATACAACTCTAATGGCAGCATTGACAGAGACAAGGCGAGACTTGTTGCCAAAGGCATCAGACAAACATATGGGATTGACTACAAGTAGACCTTTGCTCTTGTAGCCAAGCTCAACACAGTTAGAGTTCTACTCACTACACAGCTTGGCAGTCAATAAAGGATGGGGGCTTCATCAGTTCGATGTGAAAAATGCTTTCCTTAATGGAAGGCTAGACGAAGAAGTCTACATGAATATTCCTCCAGGAATGAAGAAGAAAATGGGAGATCAAAGAGTGTGCAAGTTAGAAAGATCTCTCTATGGCCTGAAACAATCACTAAGGGCCTAGTTCGAGACATGTACCAAAGTTATTATGAGAAGTGGGTTCAAGCAATGTCAAGCTGATCATACACTTTATCAAAATGACATCTAGCAGGAAAAGAGAGTCATCTTGATAGTTTATGTTGATGACATAATAATCACTGCAGATAATCTCAATGAGATTAGAAATTTGAAGAACCTACTGAGTAGTGAGTTCGAGACAAAGGACTTAAGAAGCTTAAGGTACTTCCAAGGAATGGAGGTGGCAAGATCAAGCAAAAGTCTGGTTATTAATCAAAGGAAGCATATTCTGGATCTTCTTTTTGCAACTGGTATTTTGGGGTGTAAACCTGTAGACACTTCAATGGAGGCAAACTTGAAGTTGAAGAAAGAAGAAATGGGAGCTTGGGTAGATAAAGAGTAGTATCAAAGAATGGTTGGAAAGCTTATATACTTATCTTTGACAAGACCAGATATTGATTTTTCTGTTAGCATTTTAAGCTAACATATGACACCCTAGAGAAGAGCACCTTGAGGCTGCACATAAAATATTGAGATACTTAAAAGGACTCTAGGCCATGGATTATTCTTCAAGAAAACCAAAGACAAAACAATAAAAGTCTTCACCGACTCTAGTTGGGCTAGAGAGCTAACTGAAAGGTCGACTAGTGGCTATTGCACATTTGTTTGGGGAAACTTGGTGACCTGGAGGAGCAAGAAACAATCAGTTGTGTCTAGAAGTAATGCTGAAGCCGAATACAGAGCTTTAGCACTAGGGATCTGTGAAGGCATGTGGCTGCAAAGATTGTTGAAAGAATTGGAGAAGAACCAAGGTGAGAAATTCGAGATTTTATGTGATATTGAATCTGCCATCAGGATTGCCAAGAATCCAATCCACCATGATAGATGTGAAAAGTAGAGTAATTCTCTGTTATTGACTTATTTTCTGTAAGATTTGTTACATATTTATATACAAGTTGTATCCTTAACTTAGGTAACTCTCACGTTAGGAAAGTAACTAATTCTAGGGAAAGATACAATCCCTTAAAGTTAGAGATTGTAACTACTAGAAGATATCCACAAAATCCTATCTAATTACACATAATATTTCTAATTTATGAATCTATTTTCTAACACTCCTCAAGCTAGGGAATAGATGTCTTCCATCTTCAGCTTGCTTGTTAACTTCTAAAAATACTTCCCAGGTAGCCCCTTGGTAAGTATATCTGCAACTTGTTCTCCAGTGGACACATAGAGAGTACAAATTAGTCCACTGTCAAGTTTCTCCTTTATGAAATGTCTATCCACTTCAACATGTTTTGTCCTGTCATGTTGAACTGGATTATGAGCAATACTGATTGTTGATTTACTATCACAGTACAACTTCATTGGGCCTTCCCATTTGATCTTTAAATCCTCCAAAATAATCTTTAGCCATAACAATTCACATATCCCAAGTGCTAGTGCTCTAAACTCAGCTTTTGCACTAGATCTAGCCACAACATTCTGTTTTTTGCTTCCCCATGTCACTAGATTTCCTCCTAGAAAGGTGCAGTATCCTCACGTTGATCTTCTATCAACCACGGACCCTGCATAATCTGCATCGGTATAGACTTCCAACGTCAAACTTCCTCCTTTTTTAAATATAACTCCTCTGCCTAGTGTGCCCTTTAAATATTGTAGAATTTGAGTCACAGCCCTTAGGTGTGATTATTTAGGGTTGTGCATGAATTGGCTCACAATCCCAACTCATAGGCAATGTCTGGTCTAGTGTGTGATAAGTAAATCAATCTTCCCACAAGTCTCTGATATGAGCTTTTGTCCACTGCTGCATCCTCTATTGTATCTCCAAGTTTGTGATTAACTACTATTGGTGTTTCTGCTGGTCTGTACCCTAGTTTGCCAGTTTCTGTCAACAAGTCTAGGGTGTATTTCTGTTGAGATATAAAGATCCCTTGCTGTGAATATGCCATTTCAATACCAAGGAAGTATTTTAGTCTTCCAAGATCTTTGACTTCAAACTCCTTCACCAAACACTTCTTTAGGTCATCAAGTCCTTTCAAATCATCCCCTTTAACTATGATATCATCTACATAGACTAATAAAACAGTAACTCCCCTGAAGAGGAATGTTTCACAAATAAAGTATGATCACCTTGACTCTGTTTGTAGCCTAGTCTCATTATTACTTTGGTAAATCTTCCAAACCAGGCTCTTGAGGACTGCTTTAGCCCATACATGGCCTTCTTTAATCTACACACTGCTTGTCCAACACTTGGACTAAATATAGGTGGGATGTCCATGTACACTTCCTCCTCAAGATCCCCATGCAAAAAAGCATTCTTAATGTCTTGTAATTTCCATCCTTGATTGGCAGTTAATGACAATAAAATTCTCACAATATTCATCTTTGCAACAAGAGCAAATGTCTCAAGGTAGTCTATCCCATAGGTTTGAGAGTACCCCTTAGCCACTAACCTTGCTTTGTACCTCTCTAAAGAACCATCTGACTTGTACTTTACTGTAAACACCCATTTGCACCCCACTGTTTTTTTTCCCTTCTTGCAGTTTTACCAAGTCCCATGTCTTGTTCTTCTCAAGTGCTTCCATTTCAACTTGCATGGCATTTTTCCAATTCTCATTTTCTAATGCCTCGGACACAGTTTTAGGAATGGCAATGGTATCTAGGCTAGTAAGGAAGGCCTTGTGGTTGTGAGATAAGTTCTTGTAGGACATGAATAGGTAACGAGAGTTTTTTGTGGTACAAGTTCTTTTTCCTTTTGTAATTGCAAGAGGAAAATCAAAATCCCTGTGATCAGAAACAGAATCAGAGTTTTCACTGGTAATTGGATCAGAGATGGATTCAGTAGTTACCTCGGTTTGTATGGGAGAGGAGGATGATTGAACCTGCACTGGTGCCTTCTTCCTTGAGTAGACCAGCAGTGGACGAGTAGTGTCCTGAGTCTTTGGCTGAGGGGTGTTGGGATTAGATTGTAAGGTAGTAGGATCAGATTGTAAGGTTGTAGGCTGGTCAAAAACAGGCTGTTGGACAGGAATAGGCTGGTGGTGGTCAAAAACAGGCCGTTGGACAGGAATAGGCTGCTGCTGGTCAAAAACAGGCTATTGGTGGTCAAAAACAGGCTGTTGGACAGGAATAGGCTGTTGTTGGTCAAAAATAGGCTGTTGGACAAGAATAGGCTACTGTTGGTCAAAAACAGGCTATTGGATAGGAACAGGCTGCTGCTGGTCAAAAACAGGCTGTTGGACAGGAATAGACTGCTGCTGAGTTGGTGCAGGGAAGTCAATGAGAGGCTGAAGTAGGAAACAATCTCTATCCTTATCTTCCCTGAATGAAATCTCCCCCTGAAGATAAGGGCGAGTAAAATAGTTTTCCTTTTCTGCAAAGGTGACATCAGCATAAATGAAGTGTTTCCTTGTAGGTGGATGATAGCACTTGTATCCCTTTTGAGTGGAAGAGTAACCAACAAAGATACATTTTAAGGCCCTTGGATCAAGCTTACCCTTATTTTAAGAATGTATATGAACAAAGGCAACACAACCAAATATTTTAGGTTTAAGGTTAAGTGAGGGGCTAAAATTTGGGAAGAAATTGGTTAGGATTTGAATAGGGCTTTGAGATTCAAGGACTTCAGTGGGTAGTCTGTTTATCATATAAGTGGCAGTTAACACAGCTTCACCCCAATACAGGATATTTTTTTGAAACAAAAAGGCTCTTGTTATGGCAAGGACATGACCATTCTTTCTTTCTGCCACAACGTTCGGTTGAGGGGTATTCACACAAGAGAATTCATGTATGATGCCTTTCTTTTGAAAAAAGGGTGATATGACTTGGTTGAAATAGTTCTTAGCAGTGTCTGATCGAAACCTTTTTATGTCTGCCCCAAACTGAGTTTTAATCATGGTATAGAATGTTTTAAAGGTAGAGCTTACATCCGATTTCTGTTTTAGGAGAAATATCCACGACACTCGGGTACAATCATCTATGAATGAGACAAACCATCGAGCCCCAGTTATATTTGGAATAGTGGATAGCCCCCAAACATCACTGTGAATGAGGGTAAAAGGGTTGGAGGCCTTTTTAGTACTCACTGGAAAAGAAGTGCGTTTATGCTTTGCAAGTTCACATATGTCACAATGAAATTCTTCAATATTTAAGGATTTAAACAAGGAGGAAAACATAAGCCTTATAACTTTAAAGGATGGGTGACCAAGGCGGAGGTGATGAAGCCATATTTGGTCTTTATTGGTTTTAGATTCTGATACAAGCGAAAAAGGTGGGGAATTCAGGGCACTGACTTGTCCACCTGGATCTTCAAGGTAATAAAGGCCATTTACTTCTTTAGCACGCCCAATCATCCTCCTCGTTCCTTGTTCCTGAAAAATACATTGAGTAGGATGAAAAAGAACACTGCAGTTAGTGTCCTTGGTAATTTTCTGGATGGATAGAAGATTAGTAAATAATTTTGGTACATGAAGGACGTTTTTTAGTATAAGGGTTTTACTTATAACAATATCCCCTTGACCAGCCACTGTTATTATAGTACCATCTGCAACTGTTATTTTTCTGTTACTAGGACAAGGTGTATAAGTGATAAATCTGAGTGAAGAATTGGTCATGTGATCTGTAGCCCCTGAGTCAATTACCTAGGAGTTTTGGGTAGGTAAATCCGAGGCTTTAGAGTCTTGAGAAGAGGATATACCTGAGAAAACCAGACTACATGTACCTGTAGAGGAGGTTTTTTCTAGAGACCCCGGCAAGCTCTTCAGTTTCTCTATTTCTTCTTTGTTGAACTCAACAGGCTGTTCTTGAGAGTCCTATACCAACTGTTTGGTTGTATATGCTCTTTCTTGTCCTCTTGATGATCCCCCTCTCTCTGAAAATTTTTTGCTTGCTGTTTGTGGCTTCCCACGAAGTCTCCAGCACTTCTCCTTTGTGTGGCGCGATTTCTTGCAATAGGTACACCATAGAGAGTCCTTGTTCACTATTTTTGCTGCTTCTGGTTTATTATCTTTAGTGATCTGCTGTTTTCCTGCACTGCTTTTTTCTCGGTCCACAGCTCGTGACTAATGCCAACTCTCCACTTGACTGCTTTCAATCATAACTCCTCTTCTTCCTTCCTCAAAGACGAATGATTGCAATAGCTTCATTTAGTGAGGGTATATCCTCCTTTCCAAGAATCTGACTCTCACCGCATCGAATTCAATATGTAGTCCAAAGAAGAAAATCATAAATTCTGTCTTTTTCAACAAACCTCTTTAGGACTACCGCATCTTCACTACACTTCATTTGGATACACCGGTAGTGATCCATCTTCTCGCCACAGTTCGCAATAAGTTAGAATATTTTGTGATTGACTTGTTTCTCGCTTGGTGGATGAAATCTTGGTCTTGATTTCATAGATTTGGGCAAATCTTTAACCTTTGAGTAGGTTTGTTTTACACCTCCCATATCTCTTGGGTTGTATTGAGAAACATGCATGTATCACCGATTTACGCACCATAGAATTCCATAACCAGGACATTACTAATGAATCTTGTTCATCCCAAGAATCAAACTTAGGATCTCCCTTCTTAGGTCCAGTTCCAAGAAGATGACTTAACTTACCTCTACCCTTTAGAAAGGTACGAACTAGCTGAGACCATTTAAGGTAGTTTTTTCCATTCAACCTATAGGCAGCTTGTATATTTTGCAAGTCACCTATCGGATTAGAATAACCCCTTTCATTCACTGTAACTCCTTGCATAGTCTCATAATTGCTGGTATTGACCTCCTCAACCATGTTTTTTGTTGGGTTAACAATACACACTTAAGGGAAGGATTTTAGGAAAAAAAGGTTGCTAGACGGAGATTAACAGTACCCAAGAAAGAGCTAACCAAGCTCTGATACCATGTGAAAAGTAGAGTTATTCTCTGTTATTGACTTATTTTCTGTAAGATTTGTTACATATTTATATACAGGATGTATCCTTAACTTAGGTAACTCTCAAGTTAGGAAAGTAACTAATTCTAGGGAAAGATACAATCCCTTAAAGTTAGGGATTGTAACTACTAGAAGATATCCACATAATCCTATCTAATTACACATAATATTTCTAATTTATGAATATATTTTCTAACAAATAGAACAATACATGTGGAAATCGATCGACATTTCATTTCAGAAAAGGTAAATGGTGGAGTAACAGAGTTATCTTATATACCTACTAAAAGGCAGGTAGCTGATGTGCTCACCAACGCTTTACCAAAAGCAATTTTCAATGAATTCACATCCAAGCTGGGATTATACAACGTATACTCACCAGCTTGAGGGGGAGTGTTAGTTGTAGATAAAATAAATTTAATTTAAAGTTTATTTATTTATTTAATGTAGATAAACTAAAATAGTTTAGATAGATTAGATCTCTATCCTAAGAGATTAGAGTCGTAAATCTAAGGGATTCCTAACTTAAGTTAAATTCTTGTAATTAAGTCTTTAAAAGACAACTCTTGTAAAGATGAATCATGATGAATTACTGTGAAACTTATTGTTTCAACAATTTCTACACATATCATGTTAGAAGTGATTGAATGGCTACAATTCCCAAACCAAATATGATATATATTTAGCAAGATGAAGATCTACAATGAACAATATGAACCGGGACATGAGCAATATGCTATTTTAACATTTTCTTTTTGAAGAGAAATAGCAAAAGCCAAGAAGTTACCATTTTTTCCAAAATTAATTAAAGCAAAAGATAAACACACTCTACCAATAAATCTAAAAAAATGAAATGGAAATTCTATTGTGTTGGCTGTTAAAGGTCATTTGAAAGAAGTCCGATCATGCAAAGTCCAATAGAGGACCCACATTTCCCCACCTCTAGCTTTATGTCTACAAGTGCTTCATGTCAATAAATAAATTCGCAATCACAAGGTTAAGGAAAATCATGATGGAGACATGATTGAAGCAATTCCGTAGAAGCAAACAGGTCCTAAATTGGCATTTGAAATTGGGCAAATCATGCTACAAATCCAGCATAAAGACAACACAAAGAACCATGTAAAATCACCTTATACTAGTAAACAATTCTGATTTGTCAGTAAACCACTCAGGTATGTCACGGACAATTCGCACATCATCCTTCAAGTAGTCAATGAAATGATCAACATCAAAAATGTCTTCAAATTTCCTGCAAATGATTTTACAAATACATTACAAACAAAAGCAGGAACTTGAGTTGCTGCAGTTGGACGGTAAGTAATGCGATGAAATGGTTTACTTAGCAGTGAGAAAAAACCCAAAATTTTCACCAATCCATAGTTAGTTTAGAGCTTAAAATTTCAGTTCACTGCAAGAATATATTTTAATAAAATTGACAGCTTCACAATGTTTTAAGCCAACCTTCAATTAACTTGAATGTAAGAAACAATTATGATGCGCCTAGAAATTTCAATGTTGACACATGTTATATTGTTCCAAATAAACCTTATGGCACTATTGGAACTTTAACATCATAGGATATGAGAGAAACAAAGGTACTATATAGTACAAACAAAATTTTTATTTCAATCTCTGTCGACTTAGAAAAATAATGTTTGGTATAAACATGATTATATGTATTAAGGTTGGGGAGTTCTAGTTTAATAATTGTCTTTTTGCTAAACTAATAATATGTCCCTTCATTTTTTCTCTATGCATATAAGACAACTTATTACAATGGTTATAACAATTATGTGCACAAGGCCAATAGTACGCATAAGGTTATTGAACAAGAAATCTCACGTTTGATCTTTCCATATCTGGTCCTGTTTCAGCACTGGCAGGATAAGTGTGGCGTTCATAATTTTGGCCACAGCCACAGCGTTACATATCTGCATTGAATACACAATAAGTTCATAAGTTTGTTGCCGGCCATTGAAGATACCAAATCACTAATATTTCCAGAAATCATTCAGCAAATCAATATCTAAGAACAGCTAAAGGGTGCTGGGAAATCATCAAACAAGAATAGAACCAAAACTAAGATAAATAAATCATGATAGACCAAGCAGGAAAAGAACTTTTAGAAAGAAATTTTTATAGATTCTCATCTTAGGCACAGATCTAACTATAATCATCTTGTTCTTCATTTGTGTATTTTAAGAATTTAACTCCAAAATAAGTGCACGGGAGACAATAGGCAAGCACAAGTCAATAAAATAATATAATTATAGTCTCTATATTCATAGGTTTTGATGTTACAGCCATCAACATGACAATATCATAACACTTTGAAATTGCAAGGTGAGTCATGATCTTTAACTCCAGGTCAGTGACACCGAATAAAAGCATCAGTAATTTTATAGTTCAATCATTCAAAAAGGACTTACAACCTCCTACCAACTCCATAAGATATATTTGAAAAATGGAAACTTGAAAATGCTAAGAACTCAACTCAATCAGGTTACAAAAAGAAGACAAGAATATATACCGCAATTCTTTGCTGATTTAGACCACCCTCGGCATGAATAAATATATAACCACTCGTTTCATTCTCAGGAGGAAGGTCTGCAGATTAGTTCAAGAGTCAATAACCTAAGATGTGATAACATGAACAAGAAAATGAAACAACTTGCTAACACGTCAGAAAAATGTTTGAGTGGGACTAGGTCTCTATGACCAAAACCTACAACCAAGGACTTCTATGCTGAGGCTATATATCCAAATTGTCGATAAAAAGAGTGCTTTTCTCGAACCCATAACAAAAGTTAGCGCTCGCAATTCAAATTATCAAACATTTCTTAAATACATTTAACAAAATATGAGTGATACCAAAAACACATTACTAATAAAGGAAGCCATAGATACCCGACATTCCACCATCAGGGCGCTCAGCACAAGGTTTCCAAGAAGTAGTTGCAGATAAAGGATTCTCCCAAAGTGAAGGATTCTCCTTAACCTAAGACCCATGAAACTCAATTTACAAATAGCCCGAGACAACATTACAACAAGTAAGAGAAGCAATAACAACCAGAACAAGATCCATCAGAAACTTACACGTGGACAGTGAAGAACAATTCCATCTTTTTTACACAAATAAGGGGAAGTCTACAAATAGATTAACAGAGATATTAGAATTAGTAACACAAAACCAAATTCATGAAAAAAGAGTTAGCCTCATAATATTCATTAAGGCAAAAATAAAAATAAAAACCCAATCAGCTAAACTTTAAATTATACTTAACCAGCTCCTTCACTCCAGTTAAAATTTTCTCCAAACACCAATCTTACGATTATTTTTAAAAATAAGAATCCTTAAAAAACAAAAGAACGGAATTTCTTGTGCTACACAAAGATAAAGGAATCTAGAAACAATAAGTACCCAGAAATTTCTACTACTTCACTCAAATTCTACAATAAGATTAACAGATATATTGTAATTAGTAACACAAACATCAAATCCATGAAAAGAATCATTAAGCTAAAGTTTAATCATGCTTACCAGCTACTTCACTCCATTTTTTTTTTCAAATATCAATAATGCTATTGTTTTTAAAAATTATAAAACTATAAACTTTAAAATAAAAATTCCTGTGCAACATAAAAAAACAAAAAAACAAAAAATCTAGAAAAAATTAACAAGTAATTTCAACTATTTAAAAACAAAGTGAATCAGATCCTTACTATTCGCTGTAAGATCGCGAAAATGGAGATCAATCCAGCAACGGCGATGAGAATGATCAAGAAAAGCGAGATCCTGGAGGAGTGTTGAGAAAACCTAGGATCATCGTTAACAAAAGGGAAGAACGAGTGAGCTTGAAACCAGAACGCACGGTCACGATCTCGTGGTGTATGGCGAGGATGATCTTCGTCGTCGGCATCTTGAGAAATGTGATCGTGGATAAGAGGAGAAGCGTCTTCGTCGCGTTTCATCGGAGAAGAAGAGGCTCGGCTCCCGAGCGTGCTGCCCGAGTGCCTCAGCTCAACCATGGCTCGCTTCGGACTATAAGCCAGCTTTCAAGAGCTCAGCTTATACTTCTTCGACTCGGGTTTTCGCGGGTGCCGATGGTGGTTAGATTCGACTGACTGAGAATTGGAAGTCCACATTTGAAGTGTCCAAAGATCAACTAAGCGTGGCTGAAGATACCTTCATTTAGCAAGGGCACTTTAGTCTTTTGACGTCTTAAAAAAATAAAAGGTCGAATTTTGTATCCTGTCCCTGTACTTTAGTAAATTAAAATTTCATCATTTTAGTGAGATTGGAAAGCCGAGCTTAGTTACCCATAACAATAATCGGATGCTTGATGAGAAAATTTTCTGTTCAGATCTTTAGAAGCGGCTCTAATGAAAAAAAAATCGTTACAGAGGTTTTTTTTTATATTTGAAAATGTATTACTCATTTCTAGTTGAATAGTTGTTATTGGAAGATAAAGATGGAATTAAAATTAAATAATAAAAAAAATAAAACTATTTAATTTCAAAATTAACAAGAATTTAATAAGTGTTTAACCTAAAATATGAGAAGAATAAAATTTAATTTGAAAAATATTCAAACTATAAAGATAAAACTACTATTAGACAAAAACAAATCGTCAAAATTTGCCTAATTATATAGTTGACAGAGACTTACAAAGTACTTAAAAGCAAAAAAAATAAAAATAAAAAATCAAGAACCAATTGCTTAACTTCAATAATAATAAGGATAATAAATAATTAAATAAAAAATTTTAGGGAAGTCACAATTCACTTGTTCTTCGCCATCACCGTATATACTAATAAAATTTGAATTTGAATTACACCCTTTAGAACTATGAACTCTAATTTTTAAATCATATAATTTAAATTCATAAATTTTAAATTAAATATATAAACTACAAAATTAATAAATTTATATGAACTAAATTTTTACATAAATTTGTGTAACAAAATATTATCTTTTGAAATTTCAGTTTATTCAGAGTTTTTTTTAAAATATTGTGGTTGAGTTTTTTATTTCATAATATGAAATATTTTATCTTTTTTATTTTATGATCTGCGGTGATTGTTACAATACCGGATGAAGTCATCGCCTTAGGATTAATCACTAACACTGTAGGACAACTTCAGCCAAACCAAAGAAAAAATTGCTAACACTACAAGCTGACTTTAAGTCAATTGCAACATTCATTGCAGATCACTTTAACAAAACTTATTGATTATTTCATTAGATCATGAAATAAAAAATAATCCAGAGGTGAATATATACAAGAGTCTGGTGTATTCTTGGCAACCCCCAATATTTGAAGAAATTTGAATTACACCCTTAAATTTTTAATTAAATTCCTCAAATTTATTAAAAATTCTCATAAAATTTTAAATATTTTTATTTAATCCCTTCAAAATTAATTATATATATATTTGAAAAGTTTAATTAGACTTTATTTTCTTAAAAAAATTCATTACATCTTTTAAAAATGTTAAAAATTAATTAGACCTTCATAGAATTTTAAAAATTTGATTCGACCCCAAATTATCGCACCAAATCCACCCTTGTGTGCAACCTAGAAAACACATCCCTCTTACAAATAGTACACGCAAAGAACTCTTTGGGCTGCCAAAATCGCCGGCGCCCATTTCCCCCCTACACCTGAAATCAGCGGCACTCTTTCCACGCTCTTCTCTGGCCGAACAACCATTCGCATCAACCTTTATTCTTCTCTTTTGTTTACTTATTTTTAAGCCAATGCTTCCCTCATGTCGATTCTGATCGGATCCCAACCCTTTCAAGTCCAATCTGACATGCATTATTCTCTGATATGTATCACGTTCTGGGCACGCCCCGCCTAATATACCGTGCCCACATCTCCAGGCTCGTTAAAACCGGCCTAATCGACCAAGCCATCAACCTGTTCGACGAAATGACTCACTCAGATTGCCGTGTCTTCGGCATCGACTATAACCGATTCATCGGTGTCCTCATTCGCCATTCCCGTTTCGACTTAGCCGAACACTACTACTTCCAAATGTTCCCCCAGGGTTTCTCTCTGACTCCCTTCACTTACTCTCGCTTTATCTCTGGTTTGTGCTCCGTAAAGAACTTTAATCTTATTCAACTTCTTTTGGATGACATGGATAAATTGGATTGCGTTCCGGATATTTGGGCTTTTAATATTTATTTGAATCTTTTGTTTAGAGAGGAAAAGGTAGAGTTAGCTTTAGACGTTTTTTATAGCTTGGTTAAGAAAGGGAGAGACCCGGATGTTGTAACGTATACGATTATGATTGATGGGATGAGTAAAGCGGGGAAGCTCGATAATGCTGTAGGTTTCTGGAGGGAAATGATTGGGAAAGGTTTTAAACCGGATAATAAAGTATGTTGTGCGACTGTCGTTTCGTTGTGTGAAGGTGGGAAGGTTGATCTGGCGTATGAGCTTGTTATTGAGGTGATTAAAGGTGGAGATATTAAATTTAGTTCATTGCTCTATAATGCACTGATTAATGGGTTTTGTAGAATGAAGAGGATTGATAAAGCGCAGGCCATAAATCTGTTTATGACGAAAAATGGGTGTGAGCCGGATTTGGTTACCTATAATGTTTTGTTGAATTATTTTTGTAATGAGCTTATGTTGGGAGAGGCAGGGAAGTTGATGAAGAAAATGGAGAGGAGTGGGACAGGACCTGATGTGTATAGTTATAATCAGATGATTAAGGGTCTTTGTAATGCTAATAGGCCGGATAAAGCATACTTATTGATGGTGAACAAGATGGAGGCGAATGGGTTGGCTGATGCTGTTTCTTATAATACCATTATCAAAGCATTTTGCAAGGGCGGTCATACTAGAAAAGCTTACAAGCTTTTTGAGGAAATGGGTAGGAAGGGGATTGCACCTGATGTGGCGACATTCACAACTCTTATAAATGCTTTTCTTATTGAAGGTAGTTCCGTTGTAGCTAAAGAGCTTATTGATTATATGTCAAGGATGCGTCTATTGCCAGATTGTATTTTCTATACTACAATTATTGACCACCTATGCAAAAGTGGGAAGGTTGAAAGGGCTTGTCGTATTTTTGATGACATGTTAATGCAGGGAATTAACCCTGATGTGATTTCATACAACACCCTCATAAATGGGTTTTGCAAGTCTAACCGAGTAACTGAAGCTTTACGTCTATATGAGGAAATGCAGACTAAAGGATTCTCTCCAGATGAGATGACTTACAAATTGATAATTGGAGGGCTCTTAAGCGAAAAAATGCTCTCTAAGGCTTGCAAAGTATGGGATCAAATGATGGAGAAGGGTTTTACTCTTGATGGATCTGTTTCTGAGACACTAATCAATGCCATCCATTCAACAGACTCTGCATGAACATGGTAATATTTTGCATTTCAAATTCCATAATGTACATCTGTGTGTGCCTTTTGTGTGGTTCTTCGGTTGTAATGGAAATACTTGACTTGCTCTGAGAACAGGACATGGTGTTAATGAACTTTTTTTTACACTACTAGTGCAATGCAATGCCATCCTGCTGGAAGCTTTTTCCAGTCCTACCATAGCTTTATTCGTAACACTTCTGTAAACTTAAAAACTAGCTACTGGATACTCTAAAGTGGACGTAATATGAAGTGGCTAGAAGACTTAAGATTTTTCATTGCAGGTAGAATACCAATCAACATATAGTTTACTACTGTTGCAATGGTATGACATACAATGGAAGTTATAATGTGGTATTTTATTATAAGCCACTGCCACTGCGTTGCAACATTGTTTTCAGCTGCATGGTAATGTGCATCAATATAACTCTGTGCTTGCACATTTGCTTGAAAGTTTAGTTAACTGATTTGTTTAAGAGCAGCTTAACGTTGCTTATTGCTTCTTTAGAATGAATTATGTCCCTGGTTGGCGGAACATGAGTGTTGGGTTGATTTTTGCCTCAGTTTTAGCAATATGATTGTTTATTTTCACATTTTCAGGTGAACTATTTGGTATTGGTGTTGAGTAGCAATATGGATGGATTGTTTGGTTAAAGCACCTCTTATGATCTTTTATTCTTGCCACCGTCTTGCCCTTCCTGTGGACCCTTAGAAAATAAATCTCAGGTTTGAGCTGTAAGCTTTGTTGAATATGTTTATAGATGAACTGTATACTAATTTACTAGCAGGCCAATTTCTACTAGTTTTTCACTTAAAAAGAAGATTACTGCTAGGAAAAAAAATGGTATGTAGCCTACCATTGGGCTAAGGTCCATATATTTGAAGATCATCAATAAGTTTCAAGTATGAGAGCATGGTTGTATCATCAATATAAGTGACGACTATTCCCTAGTACGAGTTTCTCTGTTCATACTCTCAACTATGTGTTCATTTCACCAGTCAATATCCTTCTCCCTGCTTTGTGCATTGCAGGGGAAACTCTGCCATGCTATGCTTGAAATTGGACTGGGTGCTTTCAAAAGTTGTGAGCTCAAATTTGTATGTTATATCTCTCTGAAACCAATAAATACTTTGTCCTCGTGATGCAGATATTTATTTGACAATAGGGCAATCCGACTTAAGGAACCTCATTTTGCCCATGTCAGACATATATCTATATCCGAAACTCACACACGAGTCCGAGTAATATAAATTTGACACATTTATACCCCCTGCCTAGTTTTCTCTTCTTCTCAGCTTCAGCTGGAATCTCTGTCTCACGGCCAAATCTACATTAACCATTGTAGTTTTGCTTTGGGACAATGGAAAAGCTGAACAGGCTTCATGTTTATGGCAAGTTGTTTTAACTTTATTTAATCATTACCCTTTTTTCTGAAACGAATGATTCATTTCGTCTCATATCATGTAATCATGCACATGTACACACAAAATGTTGCCATTAGATTTGTCCAAGTCTGGGATACCTATGCAGCCTGTCCAGGCCGGACCTTGGACTAGGCATTTAGTGGTTCCGGCCGGCCCGGATTACTATTTAATAATTTAAATTATTTTTATTTGAATATAATTATAAAACATTGATATTAAGAATAATAAATTTGAACCTATGGGCCAAACCAAGTAAAAAATGGGACTTGGCAAGGCAAATTAAAAAGAAATTTAGGCGGCAACTTGGCCCAACCTATGGGCAGGTGTTGTTGCCATGCCCAAAACTAATTTATGGCTTCGAAAACAGTATATCTAGGCGAAGTTCCAAGTAGCAAGAATCAAAGCCTCCTTTTAGATGGCCGAAAAAGGAGAAATAGAAATGAATACACAAGGTCACCCTATCTTAACATAGCATCTAGAAAAGGAATCATCAAAGATTACTTGCCTCCCTTAGTTTTTGTTTGGTTCTTTGCCTTTGCATGAAGTTCCCATGGAGTCAATTATTTTTTGCTATTTACCCTGCTTCATCCCTTTGCTTTACTTTGTTTCTTGTCATATATCCATCTTACCAGAATGGCTCATCGACATGTTGAAGCCAACCCACATTTTATCGAAGATCCTGATGGTACAACGCCGGAGCAACGTCAATACCTACCTGCTGCCTTGCTGCCACGACGCAGTCGCAACCGTCGTGTCCCGCTAAGAGGTACTGAAGACCAAGAGCAACATCCTCAGCATCTCGGTCCATCACCGCTGGAGCCTCATCATGAAAGGCAAAATCACCTGCCACTACATGTTTGGGTGCCGCCGCCAGTTCAAAATGAGGATCAACGCCCCCAATGGCGACCACGACCCTCAACGATTCAAGTTCCGGCCCCAAAAGAAGCAATGCTGCAACCCCAGCTTCAAGACCAACATCCTAGCTCGTCATTGATAGGACCACCAGATGAAATCACTGAAGGTGGCCAGCACCACGGCAGGCATCCCCAAGAGCATCGTCCTCACTCTAGTATTTTTCTCCCAGGGGACCGTCAAACAAACCCTCTAGCATGGTCTGCAGCAACTATCTGTGTCATTTTTTTGTTGATCATGATACTAGGAGGCCTAATTGTTCTCATAGTCTATCTCGCCTATCGACCACGTAGTCCGCTGTTTGATCTCAATGGTGTCACCTTGAATGCAGCCACTCTCGACATGGGTTACCTGTTCAATGCCGATGTTAGTCTACTGGTTAACTTCACGAATCCAAGCAGGAAGGTGAGCATCGATTTCAGTCACATGGACCTCGGTCTTTACTTCGAGAATTCCCTGATTGCTACTCAATACATAGAACCTTTCTCGGCTGCAAAAGGTGAGACCATGTTTGCAAATATTCATATGATAACCAGTCAGGTTAGGCTTTCAATGGAAGAAACAGTGCTGTTTCGGAACCAGATTGAGAACAATCAAGTCCTGCTTACAGTCAAAGGGGTGTTCTGAGCTCGATCAAAACTTGGAGGTTTATTGAAGTATTCGTATTGGTTGCATGGTTATTGTGGGGTCATAGTTTCAAGCCCTCCAACTGGGGTCTTAAGAGAGAAAAAATGCAGAACCAAACACTGATGTAGAATCCATATGTATTTTATTTTTTTGGTTTTATTTTACCCTGTTTTGTTCAAAACTCATGATAATGTAATCATAAATAATTTTGCATTTCTTGAAGCAAGAACCTTTTGATGTCACTACAGTGTTGAAGGGGTTCGGGCGGCCGAAGTTCTTGCCGGTCGGAGGGCATGGGCACCAATCGTTGAATGTATGACCAGTAAAAGAAAAATAACTAAATCAAACATAATTATGATACAAGTGATGAATATTTTATAATACGGATTTCCTCTTTTTTTAACTTTCAATTTGTAACTTAATTAATAGTTTGAATTAAAAAAATTGAATCGAATCTATGACTTCGAATAATAATCTAACTCGGCCAATGGACAAGTTTTGTTGTCATGCCCAAAATTCCAAGTAGCAAGAATCAACGCCACCCGTAAGATTACTTGCCTCCCTTACTCCGTTTATGCTTTGATTCTTTGCCTCAACATGAAGTTCCCATGAAGCTATTCCTCTTTTACTTTGTTTCCAGTCATATATGTTCATTATCAGAATGTCTCATCTGCATGTCGAAACCAACCCACATTTTAATCGAAGATCCTGACCAAAACAACTCGTTGTTGCCAGACGTGGGCGCAAACCAGAGTCTAGGTAAACAACGCCACAAGCATCCCTAAGAGCATGCCTCGTCGTTTTCACGTCTCGGCCCTTCGAAGAACCCACCCTCTAATATGGTGTGCGGCAACTCTGTGTCTGATTCTGTGGCTGATCATAGTAATAGCGTGCCTAGTCCTCATCGTGGTCTTTGCCTCTCAACCACGTAGTCCGCTCTTCGATCTCAACAGCGTCACCTTAAATGCGGCCTCTGTCGACACTGATTACGAGCTCGATGCCAATTTTACTCTGGTGGCCAACTTCACGAATCCAAACAAGAAGGCAAGCTTCGATTTCAGTCACATGTATCTCGAACTTTACTTCGAGAAAATCATGATTGCTACAAAAAATGTAGAACCTTTCTCAGCTGTAAAAGGTCGGTCCATGTTCCCAGTCATTCATATGATCACCAGTCAGGTTTGGCTTTCATTGAATCGAACACTAGTGTTTCGGAACCAGATTAAGAACAATCGGATCGTGTTTACGATCAAATGGGTGTTCCGAGCTCGTTCCGTGCTCGGAAGACTGATGAGATATGAATACTGGTTGCATGGTTATTGTGGCATTGTGGTTTCAGACCCTCCAACTTGGGTCTTAAGAGAGAAACATTGCGTGACGCAGAGAACACGAATTTTTCTGTAAATAATTTGTTTTAATTTTGCGTTTTTACTTTGTTTTGGGTTCAAAGCTTGTGATACATCGTAAATTAATGGGGGAAATTACACTAAAAAGTCACTAAACTATGTTTTAAAAATTATAAAATAATCATTAAATTTATGAAACTGTTACAAAATAACCATCGGACATTGTAAAATAATATAACAATTTGATTAATTTAACATCAATTTGATTAATTTTGAACTGTTACAAAATAATATAATTTCATACTTTATCTTAATATTTTTTTTACTGAGATCACTTTAGAATTTATTGGAAAAGGATATTTTAAATATGATATGAATATAAGAATTATAAAAAAAAGATGTGTATTAAGTATTTATATTCAATATACTGGTGGTAAAAACTAAAAATGTCTACAATCATATTAATTTTAAAGTTTAAAGATTTATTTTAGGGTGTAGGGCTTAGGTATTTAGGTGTAAGAATTTAGAACTTAAGGATAGTGATTAGAATTTAAGGTTTAGAGTTTTAGAATTTAGGGTTTAGAGGTTAGAGTTTAGTTTTTAGGGTATTATGATGATGATTTAGATTTTAACTTATAAACCCTAAATTCTAACTATAAACCATGAATTCTAACCATTATCCCTAAATTATAAACATCTAAACCTTACGCCCTATAATAAATCCTAAAACTAAAACGTCTGTACAAACTTTTAATTTCCAACTCTGATGTATTGAATAATTACTCATATATTAAACATAATTTTTTTTTTTAAAGGAAGGGGCCTCATTAAAACCCCTCTATATCCTACTAGGGAGGAAAGAGTGCCCAAAATTTATTACTCGACAAACATTACAGAGAAACCATACAAGAAACAACCTTGTGCTTCCGTCCTTCTCTGACACAGCTCAATGAGGAACATGAAATAAGCATCACACTCACCTTAAAACCAAACAACTATCTACCCAAGTTCCCGGAAAAATACCACTAAAACACCACAAATACAAACCTGCTAAACAAATTCCAGTAAATCCACTTGTCTGTCAATGCCTTTTTTTGCCAAAGCATGAACAAAGCAGTTGAATTCTCTGAAAGTAAACTGCACCGTCCAACCGTTGCTGTCACACAATGACTTATACTGCCTTGCAAGACAGGCAAGGGAAGCAGGGGCCAAAGAAGGTTGATTTGCCCACTGTACACCTATCAAGCTATCAGATTCGATACATACAGCAAAAAGGTCCTTCCACTACCAAAAACAGAACAAGCTTCCAATATTCCAATCAGCTCTGCATTTGTGGGATTAGATAAACCAATCGATTTGGAAAAACGGATTGGGACATTACCCTCGTGATTTCGAAGAACGCCACCAATTCCTGCGCTGCCAAAGCTTCCATTTACTGCGGCATCCACATTGAATTTCAACCAACCAGCCGGTGGAGGCTCCCACGACCCTAACTTTGGTCTTCCACTTTTTGCAGATTTTATGCAGGTCCCAGACGGCATTATGATAAAATCAGAAACAGAACAAATCGAACACGGCCATTTGCTTTTCACCCAATGACCAATTCGAACTAAAGCTAGCTCATAAATCTGATCTGCAGTAATGATTTTTTGTTTAAAATCCGCTCATTCCTACTGAGCCAAATGGTCTAGGTGAGGCCGAACAGAGCCAAGTTCCAAACAGGTTTTAGGGAGGCTTTAATTGGTTGACTGTCCCATACCAACATGGAGGATCTAAAGTCACCTGGGGTTACAATATGTAAATTCATTTTAAAATTATCTTTTAACTGATGTGTCATTCTCTAATGTTAACATATTTGTCGTGGTGTACACTGTCATGTAGGTTTGTCACATCATTTCAAGTCATTTACTATTGGTTAACAATTTTCATTGGCGAATGAGTCATTTTTACCCAAAATAAAACGTTCAGGGCTGAATTACTTTAAAAAAAAGAATGGAGACAATATAACAATTCGGTCAAACATTAAGAACATTTTTAACATTATGCTAAAAAATTAAGGTTATTTTTTAAGAAATTTAAGTTTGAACATATTTTTTTGTATGATGAGCGTGAGTCTATATCTAAAAAAAGAACATGTATTACAACAATATCATATTAAGAATGCTAAACTAAAATGATTAAAATACACAATAATAAACTTACATGGTGTGAACCCATCGAGTGATCATAGCGGAAGAGAGAGCGTTGTTATCCTTAGGAGATTCATGTTCTCACGATATGTCAGTACGGTATGTGTACATTTTTAGAAAAATTAAAATTTGCCACTACTACCATATATCACACCATGATTTAAAAAAAAAATCACATAATGCAACAATTTGTAATCTAAACAATGTAAAATTTTAAATTTGGCATACTTGGAAAAAAATATAAATTTTCGTTGAAATGATGAGTTTGAAATATTGGAACGATATATAATTTTTTATCAGACAAAAATATAAATGTTGAGAGCTAATTTTATCATTATATCTATTATTTTAATATTTATATATGAAAAATCATTATTAAAACATTTTTATAAGAAATTAATTTATTTTAAAATATTTATAAAAAATAACTATTTTTTTTTTATAAATTTGGTTCTTTCAAAAGTTATAATATTCTTTAAAAAATTACTAACTACGTATATTCAATAACCAAAAGTATTATTTTTACATAGTTTAACGATCTCAGTTGTAGTTTAACCCAAATGAAGAGAAATAAGAAATAAATGTTTTCATTGCCCTGTTGATACAGATAAGAAAACGAAATGGTCCTATAAGTCACTTTAAACACTACCTATGTATCCAATTTTGGTAAAATTAAGGTTCACTGATTTCTATTAGACTTAATACAAAAATAAGTATCTAATTTATATATTTTGTTAACTTTTGTTGATTTTGTGTGCTTAAACTATTTTTTTAAGTAAAAATACTTGTCTTATGTCTCATTTCATTACTTTTAAGTTTTTAGCAGTTAACCGCCGTTAAAAAAATTTGTTAACCAATTAAAATTTCACATGTGACATGTTTTAAATTCTATTTTCTTTTAATTAATTTTTTTATTTTTAATAGTTTAATTTTTTTAAAAAAATCTCACCCCTTCTGCCATCGGATTCAACCAACCATTTCCCCTAATGTGTCATCATCAAAAACCGACGAACGGCGCACCAATCGAACAATGAACGAAGAATATAAAATCTTCGTTCGGCTAACACATAATTCGTCGATTTTCGACGACGGTACATTGAGAGAAATGGTCGATTAGGTCCAACGACCGAAGGGGTGGGCTCGACGGTGGCAATGATGAGAATTTGGGGTTTTGTAATTTTTAGGGCTTTTGGAGAATTTCAAGAATTTTAGATTTTTAAAAAAAATAAATTTTTAAAGTTTTTTTTCAAAAATATTAAAATTGTTGTCACGTGTCAAGAATTGATTGGATAACAGGTTTTTTAAATGATCTTTAGCGATCAAACACCTAAAATTATAACAGTATAAATGTTAACATATATTTTTACTAAAAATTAGTTTAGGCACCTAAAATTAACAAGAGGTATAATTTAAATACTTTTGCCCTTTTTTATTATTAGACTTATTATCACTTTTGCCCTTGAACTTTTTAAAATAATCATTTTAGCCTTTGATTTTTGCTGTATCGTTTGACTATAAAATTTTATTTTTAATAATTCTACTTTTATTTTTACAAATTTTCATTTTTTTCTAATTTGTATAGTTTTCATATTTGTTAAGTGTGAAAAATATTATATTTTCTACCCTTTTACTCATGATTATTGTTAGACTTAGGTTCATTTTAGGTGCATTTGTAGTCATTCATGCATAATTTCATAGTTTCCTTCATTAACAAGCTTGGTTTGTGTTTTGGTTGGTTTTTGTGGTGAAATTGCTGCTGTTGTGTGTTATTTTGTACAGGACTGAATTGCCGTGGCAATCAGGAATTACCATGACAACTAATGAAGAAAACTGAAGGGTTTGTCAAGGCAATCGAAGTTGATTTTTGAAAGTCATGCCAAGTGGATTGCCGAGGCATGTCGGGACAAGTCCACCTAGATCGGGATAAGCACGAAAAGCAAGAGATAAATCCCCAAAATTTGGATTTCCACGCAGCATTTAATGAAGATTTAAATTTAGATTTGTGATGAGTTTTTAAGGAAAAAAATAAAAGAGATTTATTATTTCTTTTATTCAATTTAATTCCAAATTAAATTCCTCATCATCAACTACAATTTGACCTAATCATCTCCTATAAATAGAAGACTCAGCCGTAGCCCAGGGGAATTGGAGAGCCGACTAGAGAGAGAGCTGATTGCAACTTAATCTTCTTCATTATTTTTCATGCGATCCATGGCTGGGAGTTTTTCCTTTGTATATCTTTTGAACCTAGTCATGAATTGATATAAATTGGCTTGGGTTATTGTGTTTTTGTGGATGTGAAAACATTTGGATTTGTTTAGGTTTTTGAGTTGCAATTAAATTTCAAAGTTTGTTAATTCTTGGTTCTTAATTTTGATTGCGAGTGAATTGGGAGAGGATCTCATGAATTCACCCATTTATCTAATATCGAGAGAGTTAGAATCAAAAAACGAATGAGCATGGTTTTCATTCAAACGATCGTTGGTGAAGACTAATCCGACTTAGTGTAGACACTAAATTTTATCCGTGTTTAAATTAAATGCTCGAAAAAAAATAAATCCACATTACCCTTTTTTAATACCCAAAACCTTACCTTATACTCTAAGCCCAAAATTTCATGGCCCATTATATATGATTTTACATAAAAAAAAGTATAAAAAATAATAAAAATCCCAACTCCTTCCTCATTAAGGCTTGACTACCATTGGTTGAAAAATACTTGGTGCCCAAGGTCTTAATTTTTATTAGTTCTCATTTTAAGGGGAAAAACCAAAAATACATATACCCTAAAATGAAAAAGGCACTCACTTGCGTTTTCTTCATTTTAAAAGACCCCCATTGTCGATTTCTATTTTTTTAAAAAAAACCACCAAAGACCCAAGCTCCCAACTCTTTCACCATTCGATTCCTTTATCCACTATAATTTTCCCTAATCGAAACTATTTTCCACCATTACTAAACCCTTGAATCGAGCTTCTCAACCCCAACAACAATACATGAAATTTGGTTGATCGAGCGTAAATATTTGGGTTTTGGGTACTTTCTTCCCTTTTCTTTTCTTTTTATTTTATGTATAATCATTTTTTATAGTTAAATGAAAATATGGATGATTTTATTGGTAACCTTTGTTGTTTATTTTAGTCTCTTTTTATGTGTTTTATTTTATGTGTTTTATTATTATTATTTTTTGCTTGTGATATGTATGTTATTTCACTTGTTGAATGTTGTTTAATTTATTATTAGCTTGTTTACTTTATTATCATGATTTCATATAATCCCTTTTATAATATATTTTCTTGTATATGGTATATAATATATAATTAAAGTATATTTTCTTAAAAGTATATACATGTGGTTTTTCATTTGGGCTTAGTTTAGAAGTTTGTGTCTCTTGGTTTTTTGGGCTTTAGGTTGTTAAGTTAGTTTTAGATTCGTTTAGGAATTAATTTAATTAATTTAGGTTGTGTGCTTGTCTAATAGGGGCACGATCATTAAATTAATTAAGTTAATTCTAGGATTAGTTTTAGAGCCGTAGTTAGTCTTAAAGTTCGAATCAGTTTAGTGAATTTAAATTTGCCTTTGGCTTATTGGGGTAAATGTTAAATTCATTAAAATTGGTTGAACACCTCTTAATTATCTTTTAAGATAAAATTGACATGGAAATTAGACTAACATTTTAATATAAAGTTATGATTAATTAATTTGGCTTATTTTAAATGGTATTCTTGGCTTATTAGAATACTAGTTTAAAATTAATCGAATTAATTATCATATCACAAGATAACTCATAATTTATTAGGGTTCTCTAGCCTTTTTAGGATTAATTTATTTAGGGTTAATACTAGAAGTACCTAATTAGTAACTAGACCACTAATTAAAATAATTTGGGTGTTTTAGGTTAGGACTTTTAGTGGGCCTTTGTGTGTTTAATTTTCAAGTCTTTGTTTGACATTCATTTTATTTGTCATCATTTGACCCATTTGATTTACATGTTAATTAATTCAAATCATAAAAGGGAGGTATTCATTAATTCCGATATTTATGTCGTAACAATCTGAGCTTAAAGGATGTTGACTAAATGTTTGAATTAATCCTTACCGACTCAAGGTAAAATTAAAACTTAACCAAATCATTACACCATATTTTAAAATGTTTGCATCATGCATAAAGGTGATGTCATGACCATTTTTAAATCGAAAGTGCGGAAAAATAACCTAACGATTGATTCTTTTGAAAATTGGGTTTTTATTCATTTCAATTCATTTAATCTTAAATTTAGGATTTTTCGTATTAAATTGGATTTTCCCTTCAAAAAAATCAATTTGGAGTCGCACCTATCACTTTGATAGACTGGACACCATAAAAATAACCAGAGATTCATTTTAAAACGATTTGGGTTCGGGAATCGGTTACGTGTGGGGAAGGATTAACACCCCACAAACGTCTGTTATCGGTACCTTATTAATTTTACGCGGCATTTTGAGCAATTATTTGAATTTAATTAAATCTTTAATCATTAATTGAATTTCATTTCAAATGGAGATATCCTTTTGTAAAAAAAACATTCTTATACGAATATAAGTTTTGAAATATCCAGTTACTTTAGGATACCTCAATTTATATTCAAAAATGTATCTCAACACAAAAGGTTTTTAATGCATGTCTATTTATTTTCTTGTCAATTTTAAGTTTAAACCTAATTAGGACTCCAATTAATTAATTAATTAATTAAAGCTATGATTATTATCAAGTTTTAGGGTTTATATGATAACACTCAAATAATTGGGCACTACCCATATTAAGCCCTAAATTAATAATATTCCTAATTATTAATGTCACTAATTATTTATCCCTATTTCCAATTTTATTAAATTATACTGATTATGTGTAATTTTCATTTTCTATGTTCAAATGAAATATTGAATTTTTTACTAAAATGCCCCTTGATTAAAATCACATTACAATGTGATACTAATCAACTTAGGACATTAAAGCTTTTATTCAATATTCATTTATTTTCTATAATGACCTCACCTATTAGATTAAATTTAATTAAAGAACCTATACTTAAAATGCTCTAATTATTTATTCTTAGTGAATTGGTCAACTAACCAAATATACTACATGCCCATTTAAAAATATGCACACATATATTTAATTAGAATAATTAAATAAGGTAATTAAACAAAGGCAATTAAAAAGATTTAGGGATTGAATTGCATTAAAATTGAACTAGGGTGCCCAAATTACAGTGTTCCGGTATTGAATTGAAAGGATTTACAAATTAAATACCCAAATCACGAATCTTGAATAAAAGGGCACGAGTTCTCCTTATCCGAACCGACTCGTCCACAGGTCAACTCTAACTCGGCACCTAATGGCGCCGTGTTGACTCGGTATATAAACCCCTATACTGAGTCCACTCGGCCATTTGTGCTATTCACTATCTCTCCTCATTTTCTCTCACCCAAATTCTCTCTGAAAATAACACGTTTAAACCCAGAATCCTCTCCCATTTCAGATCAAACTCATGGGTTTTTAGATGAACATTCATCCATGTTCATCCTCACTTTCCACCGCCTGCACCGCCGCTAGATCTTACGCCACCATACACCGGCCACCTTCAGCTATTCACTGTCTGTCGCAGACAACGCCAGCCACCATGTCGGTCACCGTTTCGACCACTATCCGAACCCTAAAACCCATGATTAGTCATTAATGATCTGACAAAATTTCCAGCAGCGAACAGACTCCTCCGATGGCCGGTGCGTCCCTCCAGCTGTCTAATGCCTTTCAGCATTCCTGGGGTAAGCCTTCTATCCCCTCATTATTTTATTTTATTTATTATTAGTGATGATGATTAGTCATTAATAACCTGACAAAATTTCCTCTCTCCTATTTATAGGCGAGTGGATTTTGACGTCATTGGTGATGTTAACGAGGGAAAAAATTATGATCCATGTGAAACCAATCTGAGCCAATAATTGTCTGCCATGTATCCCTTGGGAGCTGAATTTGGACGGGAAACTTTAGATTTGTGTTTCTTTGGCTGAATTTAAGTGTGAGATATTGTAAATTGGGCCTTGTAAGCTGAGTTGGGCTTTGTGTATGTAAAAGGGATATTTGATTGTAAATGGACATTTGGAATAAACTTTGGAGCTTTATGGATTTATGAACAGTTTATTGTATTTTTTTAAGATTTATTATTTATTTATTTTTTGGTTTTATTTATACTTAATTAACTAATATAATAATAATCTCGGACAAAATACGGGTATTACAGCTACCCCTCTTTGCTCATTGTTGTGGAACAAGAATAGAGCAAAGACTGAGAAGACACGAATTTTGTCCGAACTTGTCAACTGTTGCCCTGAGCTGCAAGATCTTATTCTCACGAACTTTCTTTCTTTCTTCCCTAAAAGGTTGAATAGGTTTTTTCTCATTTTGAACCTCCCAATATTCACGAGTGAACTCTTCTCATTAGGAATTCTACCTTCGCTGGACGAACTCTTCTCATTAGAATTCTATCTTCACCAGTCGAACTCTTCACATTAGGAGTTCTTTCTTCGCTGGGGATGAACTTTTCACATTTGGAGCTCTTTCTTCGCTGGGCGAACTCTTCACATTAGGAGTTATGAGGTGAACTCTTCTCATTAAGAGTTATTCATTCTTCTTGAAATATTGATCATCCTTTCTGCAAAACTATTGAACAAACGAGCTCTTCTCATTAGGAACCATTTGTTCTCATTAAGAATGTTAATATGACATGCAAAAGTTGAAACAATTATTAATCATTCGGTATTAGTTACAAGGAAAAATACAAATAAAACTTTGAAAGCTCCTCCAACAAACGACGCTTGAAACTTTTGTTTCCTTTGAATCTTGAACAAGCTCTCCTTATTATGAACTTGAAAATCTTTCTGCGCAAGCTAACTATCAAGTCTGAACTGGTTCTTCCTATTATGAACAACATTTAATCTTTTTTTGGAAATGTTGAACCAAAGGCTGGAGCTGTTCTTCTAATTACGAAATTCTCCAATCTTCTGCTAAACCATAGAGTCTGTATCCGTTCTTCTCTTTATGAAATTTTTCATCTTCTGAAATCTGGTATTGCTCCTTGAAAGTCTTCATTTTCTAACGTTTGAAGTTGTTCTTCTTCATTTCTCAATCATTTGTTGGCCCATCTCTTAGCGAGTTCTTCTTATTAGGAACCCTAAATTCTTTATTGCGAACGCAAATTCACTTTCCTTCTAGGGAACATCTGAACTTGAAGCATCAAGATTTTTAGTATTGTTATTCTTCTTCCTAAAATGCAATGATCTTTCAATCTGAAACTCATAAAATCTCATCTTTTTTGTTTCTCTTTTGATCAATTTTGTGCTTGGAATGAATATGACTAATGGAATTCACTTTTATGGTTCGTCTCTGAGGAAGAAAGATTTGTTGGAATCCACATCTGCAAACGGAATAGCTTGATATCCGCATCTGCAAACGAAATTTCTTAAAATTCGTCTCTATAAACGAAATATCTTGAGATCTACCTCTGCAAATAGAATGTCTTGAGACCTGCCTCTGTAAATGGAATGTCTTGAAATTCGTCTATGTAAACGAAATATCTTGAGATCTGCAAACAGAAAGTCTTGAGACCCGCCTCTATAAATGGAATGTCTTAAAATTTGTCTCTGTAAATGAAATATCTTGATATCTGTCTCTGCAAACAGAAAGTCTTGACCTCCGGGAAAAAGAACCAAACCTGCAAAAAGGAATATCATCAGTTAATAAGAATTCAACTTGAAGTGGTATGGGATTTCCTTAATTTTCTGCTTGAAGCACTGAGATATTTAGAGTCACTACTTTTCTGTCAAAGATCTCTCCATCTTTCAATCTGAGACTTGCATAAGGTTTCCTGGTTCTCTTCCTTTGTTGATCGATCTCTCTTTAATGAATCAAAAATCTTGTTGAAATCTGTCTCTATAAACGTACTGATAAACTTTGTTGAAATCCGCCTCTTTAAATGGATTAATGACTTTACAATTCTTTGTTGGATCCTCTTCCCAAATCTTGAAGCTGTAGATTGAAATCTAACTCATTTCTTACTGATTCTTGTAAATTCATACCAAAACATACAAAAATGCTTGAAATGTATGAGTTAGCATTCTCCTATCTTACAGATTCCTAGCTATATATGATGCATGAATATTGTCAATCGAGGACCACTTGGGTGAGCTTTCATCTTCAGGGAAGCTCAAAATTTCTTTGCTTCATTTTTCAAAAACTATTTTTGCTATCAAAGTAACCCATCTCACACTTAAGTTCAATCTTCAAGATCCCTGCATTTTTGCTCTCAAGTGCCTTTTCAGGTTTTCACTTTAGATTGCTTTTCTCAAAGCGCCCATTCGGGTTTTCACTTTGGTTTTTTTTCTCAATGCGCCTTTTTAGATTTTTTTCTTTATTTCTTTTTCTCTCAAGGCGCCCTTTCGGGTTTTCACCTTGGTTTTTTCTTTTCTTTTCTTGTTTTTCTTTTTCCTTTTCTTTTACCTTTTTTCCTTTTTCTTTTTCTTTTTTATTTTTTAAGTCAAGCTGATTACAACAATATCTTGACAATCGATAATTCTAATTTCCTTTCTTGACAAAAATTATGGGGCTGCAGGTTTGACAACAATGGCTCCGCATATAGGGGTACTATCAATATTTCAGAATCATCTCCAAACTTCATAAAATGTCCCAACTGAGATACTTCCAAGTGATCACAATCAGCAATGAATGTATGGTGCTCCTTTGATACACATAGGACTGAGAATGGATAAGCTTCAATCATGATAACGTGTTGACCTTGTGGTTCCAATCATCTTATCATGAGCATAGAGATAAAAATCATTGTTCTTCGAGTTTCAATTCTGATGGAAGCCATACTTGTCGTTCAAGGATTTATCATATGAACTCGCACTTCACATTGAAGAAATTCGAGTACCGGTGTCAATTTCTTTCTTGTAAAACCATTCTTGCTATATCTTCGTTTAGCTTTTTTGGCAACATTCTTTTTCCAAGGTCCAAAAGTGATCATCACTTCCGTTCTTTAGCTTGTGGACTCTATTTACTTGAGTAAGATATCTTCTTCTGTAGTTTTCTTTATTGCATTACCCTACTCTTAAATTCTAATGTCATCTTTGCCCACTTTCACATTCACAAGGCTTTCTTGTTTTATATTGTCTTAAAAGGCTTTCTTGAATTCTAATGCCATCTTTGCGCACTTTATTTCCGTCACAGACAACGTCGGCCACCACGTCGGTCATCGTTTCGACCACCATCCAAACCCTAAAACCCCTATTTTCACCAATTTTGAACCTAAAACACCTAAAAACCTATTCCTGGTTCATCAGAACCTCCCAATCTTCCCCTAATCTAAACCTAAATTACCCGAAACCCAAAAGTCCCTCTTCAACTCCGACGTAACTCAAACACCGACCGCCGTTTAAGATAAACAACAACCGAAACCCTTTTCCCATATATTTTATGCTTTTGTTATCATTTTTGTTTCGATCTAACTTTATTTGTATGTTTTTTTGCAGGAAATAAAATTAGGGAAAGAAAATATACCTTTTCGGCTAAATTCCGGCAACGATTTGTAGTCCCGATGATCTCCTACCCGTCTGGCGTTATTCAGCCTTTTTCGGCAACTCTTCCAGCAACGAACGAACTCCTCTGGTAGTCAGCGCGTCCCTCATGATGTTCAATGCCTTTCAGCATTCCTGGGGTATGCCTTCGCTCCCCTTGTTATTTTATTTTTTTATTGTTAGTGATGATGGTTAGTCATTAATGACCTGACAAAATTTCCTCTCTTCTATTTATAGGTGAGTAGATTCTGACGTCATTGGTGATGTCATGAAGCTGATGTCATCGAGGAAAAAAACCATGATCCATGTGAAACTAATCTGAGCCAATAGTTGTTTTCCACGTGTCCCTTGGGAGTTGAATTTGGGTAGGAAACTTTAGATTTGTGTTTCTTTGGCTGAATTTAAGTGAGAGATATTGTAAATTGGGCCTTGTAAGCTGAGTTGGGCTTTGTGTATGTAAAAGGGATATTTGATTGTAAATGGACATTTAGAATAAACTTTGGAGCTTTTATGGATTTATGGACTGTTTATTGTATTTTTTAAGGATTTTATTATTTATTTATTTATTTTGGTTTTATTTATATCGAATTAACTAATATAATAATAATCCTGACAAAATATGGGTATTACAGGTGACGTGCGGGATTCGAACCATAAATTAATACGGTAGTCAGGCTTATTCGATGTCGGTTTAATCTATTGTCCGATGTATCGTCAACCTTATTAATTAAATGTCCAAATAATTTGAATCCACAAGTTTGATAAAGCCCATTCAATTAAGGTTAATTTTCAATTAAGGTCACCAAATTAAATTCCTTTCAAATTCTAACAATTTCCCTTGATTAAAAGCAACAAGTATTTTGGTACTGATTTCCGTTCGTGATGGGGGTGTTAATCATTCCCCACGCGTGACCAACTCCCGGACCCTTTCATATTGAATCTCTGGTTTTGTGGTGTCCGACCTACCTTATCCAAGTGGTCGGTGGCGACTCTAAGTTGTCTGTCGATTTTAAAAGATTACGATTTTTCAAAAGAAATCCCTTTAAGATAAGATTTCAAAAGTGATTTATGGGATAATTTGTATCAATGGATTTTCTAAAAGAAAACCACGCTTATATATTTAAAAGAAAAGAAAAGAAAAAAACGTCGCTACAACATGGTGACTCCACTGGGGACTTCAATTTGTTTTTTGTTTTTACAAAACAAGAGAGAGTTAGGCAAAAAGAATATTTGTTGCCTTAAAATGATGGAACATGTTGGAATTTCAATTGAGTTTAACGAGGTTGATCCTTTCCTGAAGATATGGCTAAGACTGTATGGGCTTTGATAATTGGTGGGTTTCGGATTAATTTTTCATTTAACTTCTAAGGAATCACCAATATTTGTTGCATCATGTTTATCAAGCTCTATACCCAATCTCTGTCCTTTAAGTGGGAGTGAAACGCCACATACCCACGTGAGTAGCCCTCCACGGGTCGGTAGTTTACTTCCGAAATCCACAACTTTTGCCATGTGAGCAGCCCTCCACGTCACTAGGTTGTGCTTTCCCTCGAACCGAAACCAATTCGCAAGCTTGTAATGGGCCATAATTGGGGTTCTTGTTGCCTTAGTAGGTAATGAGATAGGTTTGGGTACCCTTGTATTAGAACCAAACACATGTGTGAGAATTTAGAAAGCCCACCCCGATTAGAGCCATGCGGACAACCTTAGCGAATTAGAATCCACGTTATTAGGAATCTGCTTTTGTTTTTATTTGCTTTATATTCGATATTCATTTTACTTGTTGCTAAACCATTTATTATCTTGTCTTGTTCTGTTTTGCATATTCATGATATTTCATAATGAAGTATTGATTCGAGAACAGTTCAAAGTTTAAGGCTTTCATAACGAGAGAAGGAGTCTATAATGAAGAATTAAATAATCTCGAAGTTTAAGATTGATCACAAGATGAGCAGAGGCCAACCCAGTCATTGGCAAAGAAGGAACTCAGGCTTCAGTGGTGCCCTATGTGGTGGTTATGTTCTTTACTCGTTGTAACGGGTTTCGATCTTCGTTATAAAAAGTTGTTTAATGAGAATGTTCGTCAAATCAATGCTTCTTTGCATTTCAATTGTACATTTTTTATTAATTACCTTTAATCACCTACATTTTTATACATATGCCACATTGCATTCATTCATAAAACAAATAAAATTAACCGTTAAAGGGGTTTTGGTTCGTAGCCATCAAAGATTTCGTATCTACACTTTACCCAGCACCAAAAGAAGAGAATGAAGGAAAGTATTGCTAAGTTAGAGGCCGATTTGAGAGGTCAGTTAGAGCGAACTCGGTAAGTGCTAAGGGACACCATCATCAAGTCTCAACAAGATATGGTGAAAGAGATATCTCAGTTGATGCAATCATGCCTAAGAGTAAAATGTGCTGTTGAAAACCCAACCCAAGTCTCGGGGGATTGTTTGGAGGCCCCGAGCTTTGAGAACCCTCTCGTTATTAACCCCTCATCCAACCCTCCCCAATGGGCATCTTCTGCTCATCAGGCCGGTGCCTTTGCCCAAGCTCAACTATGCGTGACCTTCAGAAATATGCACGAGGTCGAAAGTAGTATCCCAGATCTCGATGAATTAGAAAAGTTAAACCAGGTGAAGGCTGAATTCTCAAAGCAATTAGAAGACACCTAGAAGGATCTCTAGGAGAAATTTCGGATGATGGAAGGCGGAAAAGGTTTTTTTGGACAGAATGCTAGGGAGCTCAGTTTAGTCCCGGATATGGTAATCCTTTACAAGTTCAAGACTCCAAAATTTGAGAAGTTTGATGGGAGGACTTGCCCCACTACGCACATAATCATGTTCTGCCGAAAGATGGTCGGGTTCATTAGCAACGAGATACTTTTTATTCACTGCTTCCAAGATAGACTGGCAGGGCCTACTATAAGGTGGTACAACTAGTTAACTCGTGCCCAAACCAAATCTTGGAAAGATTTGGCCCAAGCTTTTGCAGATCAATATAAGCACATAATTGATATGGCCCCTAATCGTTTCTTGCTACAGAGTTTGGAACAAAAGCACAATGAGAGCTTCTGAGAGTATGCCTAGCGTTGGCGAGAAGTGGCGGCTCAAGTCTGACCCCCAATTCAAGAAAATGAAATTATCCCCATGTTTGTGAACACTCTAAGAGGAGCCTTGTACGATCGTTTGATCATCAGCCCTATTAGCAGCTTTGCGGATATGGTTATGATGGGAGAGCGCATTGAAGATACCTTTAGAAAGATGAAGATAATAGACCCCTACAACACGATAGCCCGCGAAGGGCAGGATTCTCAGGTTCATATGGTAGGGTCTCGCCCAAACAATCAGCCTCGTGGCCACTCCTATAATCAATCATCTTCTTCAGGGGTTCTTCATCTGGTTCCTATGTCATACACCGATTTGCTCTAAATGGTTATCGAGAAAAAGCTTCTGACTCCAGTTCAGTCCAAACCAAAGGATCCTCCCTATCCCGAAGGTTACGACATTGATGTCGTGTGTGACTACCATGTGGGAAGTACTGGGAACACCGCGGAGAATTGTGGGGCATTGAAGAACAAGGTTCAGGTTCTGATCGAGTATGGCCTTTTGAAGTTTTGAAAAAGAAAACGCTGCTTTTGGGAAGTGTTGATACCCGATCTTCTTTAAGAGTTTGTGCGTTTAAGTTTTCTTGCATGTTGTATTTTCTTTCGAAGTAATGCATGGAACCAACGTTGCTATCATTTGCCCGAAGATAGCAATGACCTTTTTGTAAGGGCACTTGTCATGTTTACGGATTTTCTTTCTAATGAATATGCATTTTGCTTAACATACAATGGCCTTGAAATTATATATGTGTATATCCCTTTCTTAACCCCCGTAGGTCCTCGGATATCACATGCATGATGTGGCATTGATTCTACTAAAAGAGATCGATCGAATATTGTGATAACGATGAAGCGTGATTTCCTCTTTGTCCGCTTTGGTTGGTAAAGCGCGAGAAACAAGATTACTACTCCTTTGATGATGTTTGATGATAAGACAATCTCCTAGGGAAGCTCGATAGAGTGGCTTGAATGTGCCTAAAAAGGAAAATATAGTGTTTCAAAACAAAACAAAAATTAATTAAAATTAAAGGGGTACTCCGCTATAGCAAAAAGGCTGAATAATGATGCTTTACTCCACTTACTCTAATTGGGTCAAAAGCCTTGGCTATATGAGTAAGTTTTCAAATCGTGACTATGCCGAGTAACTTAGGGTATTGTTGTATGCTCCATCATTATTCTCGAGACAAAGGACTATGATGAGTTAAATTCCCCTAGGAAGAGAGAAATGAATGAACAAATTGAATAAGTCATGGGGCATCCTGATGGAGTTGTGGGAGGAGAAAAAATATAATAAGGAGCTCTGCTTCATCGGTTCAATACCCTAGCGTCAGAGATGAACCCTTGACGACATTAACACAATAATGATTACCATCAGAAACACATACTTACATTTAAAGTTCTTAGAGTGACATTTTCCGTCCCATGGTCTAAACAAAGTCGAAGAGCTTGAACATATTTTATGAATGGAGAAAGATGATGAGAACTAGAAGGAATAGTAATTGAGCAGATCAAGCAAATGCCAAAATCATGAGGAAGAATCGAGCGATATGGGAGGAGTTGCACAACTTCAAGTATCGCCACAACATTCAAAGTCTTCATAGGCACAAACTATTCTTGGAATGATCACCGGATGATTGAATCTAAAATGCTCTTGCATTTGATATCCAGGGCATCCTGGTCTATTTTTTCTTTCAATTAAATTTTGATTTCAAGGTTCTGTATGTTAATCTAAAAAAGCATTATTCATTAGAATGACGACCAACAAATTGATACATTTTAGACAAAGAGATTTCTCTGTATTACTTTGAAGATAAATGCATTAGCAAGGCCTAAAGTTGAGGGGCACTATGTGATGTGGGATGACGAAGAATCTTTGAGGTTAGTTTGCCATGATGGAGTGTCATTGTCAGGGGAGGCAACAATGACTTTTTTTCCCTAAGAATTCAAATTGAAACAGATGAGAGATGGCGCAAGGCTTAAAAGAACTTGGTTAAAGATTCTGATTGTGACCAAGGTCACTTGACTCGAATAATAAGCAACACAAGTTTTGGGGGAAGGTTTTGTTAGGACATGGGATTGATGAGTGGTGGTAGTCCCAAGATGACCACCACCGGCTCTAGAAAACGAAGATAAGCTAAATTCATGCATCATTGCATTCTCACAAACACATGCATCTTTGCATCATGAAATATGCTCATGCATCATTGATAGCTAGATATCCCTATGTTAGGAGCATGCTAACTTGTACCATCATAGCATTATGTTTACTTTAATCATGCATTTGAAGATTGAAAAAATGATAGACCTATGACTCTACAAGAGGAAAATCAGATTTCATGAGAATCAAGAGGCCTTCGACTTGCACAGTTGGGATCTCTAAAGGCCTTCCAATCCCCGAAACATTTTTTTGAATCCTAAATTTTCAATTCAATCCTTCTCGAAGGATGTTTTCCTTAAAAATCAGTTTCTCAATTTTATCCTTGCAAAATTATGTTTTTCTCAAAATTCCAAAATTTTTAATTCAATCATTCTTGAAAGATGTTTTCCTTAAAACTCAATTTCTCAAATTTCTCCTTCCAAAATGATGTTTTTCTTAAAATTCAAAATTTTTCAATTTAACCCCTCCTTATGGATTTGTCTCAAAATTCAAAATTTCTCACTATTATCCTTCCAAAAAGATGTTTTTCTTAAAATACAAATTTCTCAATTCCATCCATCCAAAAGGAGCATTTTTCTTAAAATCCAAATTTCTCAGTTCTATCCTTCCAAAAGGAGCATTTTTCTTAAAATACAAATTTCTCAATTTGATCCATCTAAAAGGATGTTTTACTCAAAACCCAATCATTTTCGCCGCTTCGGGAAAACAAGTTATTTGGATTTGTCCACTGCCGCTTCATTGGAATATGACGTCTTTGCCTAGTTTTGTTTTTGCCATTTCAGAAAAGCAAGTTATTTGGATTCATTCATTGCCACTTCAGAGGAATGAGTCATTTTTTGTTTGGTCTATCTATTGTCGCTTCGGAATGACGTACCAGCATTACCCAATCATTTTCGCCACTCCAAGAAAACAAGTTATTTGGATTCATTTGCTGTCGCTTCGGAGAAATGAGTCATTTGTTGTCTCGTCTGTCCATTGCCGCTCCGGAAGGACATTCCAGCATTACCAATCATTTTTGCCGCTCCGAGAAAATAAGTTATTTGGATTCATTCGCTGTCGCTTCGGAGGAATGAGTCATTTGCTGTCCGGTCTATCCATTGTCGCTCTGGAAGGACATGCTAGCATTACCCAATCGTTTTTGCCGTTCCGGGAAAACAAGTTATTTAGATTCATTCGTTGCCACTTCGGAGGAATGAGTCATTTGCTGTCTGCTCTGACCATTGTCGCCCCAAAAGGACATACCATCGTTACCCAATCGTTTTTGCCGCTTCGAGAAAACAAGTTATTTGGATTCATTCCTTGCCGCTTCGGAGAAATAATTCATTTGTTGTCTGGTTTGCCCATTGCCGCTTCAGAAGGACATACTAGCGTTACCCAATCGTTTTCGCCGCTCCGAGTAAACAAGTTATTTGGATTCATTCCCTACCGCTTCGGAGGAATGAGTCATTTGCTATCTGGTCCGTCCATTGCCGCTCCAAAAGGACGTGCTAGCGCTACCCAGTTTGCTTTTTTTTTCATTTCGAGAAAGCAAGTTATTTGGATTTGTTCACTGCCGCTTCGGAGGAGCAAATCGTCAAGCAAGGAAGCGAGACAAAATTTGTGTCTTTAGTCTTTGCTCTATTCTCGTTTTACAGCAATGAGCAAAGAGGGGCAACTATATACACTAAAATTTTGTCCGGGTTTAAATTAAATGCTCGAAATAAAATAAATCCACATTAACTTTTTTAATACTCAAAACCTTACCTTATACCCTAAGCCCAAAATTTCTTGGCCCATTATATATGATTTTACATAGAAAAAAGTATAAGAAAATAATAAAAATCCCAAACTCCTTCCTCATTAAAGCTTGACTACCATTGGTTGAAAAATACTTGGTGCCCAAGGTCTTAATTTTTATTGGTTCTCATTTTATGGGGATAAACCAAAAATACCCTTTACCACATATATATATACCCTAAAATGAAAAAGGCACTCACTGCCGTTTTCTTCATTTTAAAGACCCCCACTTTCGATTTCTATTTTTTTTAAAAGACCAACAAAGACTCAAGCCCCTAACTCATTCTCCATTCGATTCCCTTATCCACTATAATTTTCCCTAATCGAAACTATTTTCCACCATTACTAAACCCTTGAATCGAGCTTCTCAACCCCAACAACAATCCATGAAATTTGGTTAATCGAGTGTAAATATTTGGATTTTGGGTGCATTCTTCCATTTTCTTTTTATTTTATGTACAATCCTTTTTATAGTTTGATGAAAATGTGGATGATTTTATTGGTAACCTTTGCTGTTTATTTTAGTCTCTTTTTATGTGTTTTATTTTATTTATTTATTTATGCTTGTGATGTGTATGCTATTTCACTTGTTGAATATTGTTTAATCTATTATTAGCTTGTTTACTTTATTATCATGATTTCATAGTATCCCTTTTATATTATATTTTCTTGTATATGGTATATAATATATAATTAAAGTATATTTTCTTAAACGTATATACATGTGGTTTTTCATTTGGGCTTAGTTTAGAAGTATATACATGTGGTATATAATATATAATTAAAGTATATAATCTATTATTAGCAAGTTCTTCCCGGGCACTTGAGCCTTTTTTTCGGCGACTTGCGTCACCACTCATTGAGAAGCGATTCCTCGCCAAGTTTGTAAATTGGAAGGGCAAATTCTTGTTGAAGCTACTGCCATCAACACATACCTTTGGTGGACTCGGAGCCACTATATGCGGATAATGGGTGAGGAACCGACAAAAGAACCAACAATAGCAAAGAAATCCCCTACTCCTAAAATTGCCAAGGTAACTAAAAATGTCGCGGCAAGTTCACATGCCTTGGCAAGCCTTGATAAAATTGTCGAATTACTCAGCCCTTTGGCACAACGATTGGAGTGAATCGAGGCCCGGCAGCTGCTGTTCATGAGGTACATGAAAGATCGTGATGTGGCCATCACACGAGTCATCTTGGAGAACTTTTCCGATAGTGCCATTCCCTTCTCGATTTTTCTTGCCAAAATAATGGTTCCTGATGCACCACCAGCTTTGCGACAACAACCACCACGAGCCGGAAAACGTACCAAAGCTATGGCTCGAAGGAAATTAGTCATACCAAGTGATGACATCACCGACTAACTTATTTTTATCTCAATTTTTTTGCATGTATTGAGGACAATGCTTCTCTCGAGTTTGGGGGGTCTTGTTTTTAGTGTTAGATTGTTGCATTAGTTGCATTTATCGCATATAATTTGCATATGTTACTTGCCATGTCTTTTATTGGATTAAACTACCTAGACCTATCAGATATCCAATGATGAATTTTTGCCACTGCACTTAATTGATAGAACCTTTAATTTTAGGATTTGCATGGGAAACACTTAGAATTTTATTATGATGCTGAATATTTATTGACACAGTTGTGACTTGTTGATTAAGGGAGACTTAGTTAACTTAGGTTATTAAAATTGGGTAAATTGTGCTAGAGGTGCCTATCCGGCTCTAGCCTTAAACTAAAATTAGAATTTAAGATAATTTCTTGCTAGAGGTTCCCGAAACTGGCTCTAGTTGTCACATATTAAGAATCACTAGAGGTGCCCGAAATTGGCTATAAATGACTATAATTAAACAAGAAATTACTTACTGTACTAGAGATGCCTGAAATTGGCTCTAGTAAACATAAATACCCCAGTAATTAAATTGATAAAACCTATTTTTCACATGGAATCCTATTAGTTGACTTGTACACAACTCCAAACACGCATTGTCACTAGCATTATAGTTAATTTCGAGTAATTTATGTGTCGTTCGAAAAATCAAAAGGTAATCATACTTTGTGCCACGATTCTAAGGGTTGAAGTCAGGTACGAAGCAAGTTTTTGATGGTCGAAGCCTTGGTAGGTAATTGTTAGTTTTTGCATTGCTTGAGGATAAGCAATAGTTCGAGTTTGGGGCGTGTTAAGTGTGAAAAAGTACTATATTTTCTACCCTTTTACTCATGATTATTGTTAGACTTAGGCTCATTTTAGGTGCATTTGTAGTCATTCATGCATAATTTCATAGTTTCCTTTATTAACAAGCTTGGTTTGCGTTTTGGTTGGGTTTTGTGGAGAAATCGCTGTTGTTGTGTGTTATTTTGTGCAAGACTGGATTGTCGTGGCAATCAGGAATTGCCGTGGCATTTAAGGAAGAAAACTGAAGGGTCTGCCAAGGCAATCGAAGCTGATTTCTAAAAGCCATGCTGAGCGAATTGTCGAGGCATGTCGCGACAAGTCTACCTAGATCGGGATAAGCACGAAAAGCAATGGATAAATCCCAAAGATTTGGATTTTCACGCAACATTTAATGAAGATTTAAATTCAAATTTGTGAGGAATTTTTAAGGAAAAAGATAAAAGAGATATATTATTTCTTTTATTTAGTTTAATTGCAAATTAAACTCCTCCTCATCAACAACAATTTGACCTAATCATCTCATATAAAGAGAAGACTCAGCCGCAACCTAGGGGAATTGGAGAGCCGATTAGAGAGAGGGTTGATCGCAACTTCATCCTCTTTTTCTTTATTTTTCATGTGATCCATGGCTGGGAGTTTTTCCTTTATATATCTTTCGAACCCAGTCATGAATTGATGTAAATTGGCTTGGGTTATTGTGTTTTATGGTTGTGAAAACATTTGAATTTGTTTAGGTTTTTGAGTTGCAATTCAATTTCAAAGTTTGTCCATTCTTAGTTCTTAATTTTGATTGCGAGTGAATTGAGAGAGGATCTCGTGAATTCATCCATTTATCTAATATCGGGAGAGTTAGATTCAAGAAACGAATGAGCATGGTTTTCTTCAAATGATCGTTGGTGAAGACTAATTCGACTTAGGAATAAGTTGTGGATTTCAACGGCTAAGAGGAGTGCAAGATCGGTTGTTGTTCACCCATGGTTAACGTAGGGATGTATCACCAAGGTATGCACAATTAATAGTGTTTCGAGTTAGGGATAACAAGAAGCCATTGAAGAACGCTTCGCCGAACTTTGAAGGAAGTCGCCCAGTTGCCCAAGCAATCGCACCATTCCAAGTTGCCCAGGCAATTACAATTGTCTAGGCAATTCGACTGATTCTAATTGTTAAGACGATTGAGTTACTCTTGCAATCAATTACCACGGCGGTCCATTCAATCATCATACCACTACTCACGATAACCCTACCCACTCTCTTTCATCGATTACTCTTTCCTTTCTTCCTATTTACTTAGTTTATTTTACTTATTATTCATCACCACCAATCTATTTCTTTTACAACGCAATAACTTAAGCGAAGTGACCCAAGCCAATCCCTGTGGAGACGATACTCGATACTTATCATTTATTACTTGCGACGTGTTCACTTGAACCATTTACGTAACACTCAAAACATGCAACAAAATATTTTTTACAATTTTTTAAATATATATATATATATATATATATATATATATATATTGCAATTTTGATGAGGTGCATGAAGCCTTATTTAAGGTGACCAAATGAACCGATTGTTCTCATTAGCTTCCTTCGTCGATGGGGCATCTCGCGATCAGTATGACCATTGACAGATAAATTCCTTTAATGTACATATACAAAAAAAAATATCTTATTCATTAACTTAATATTGTTGAAGAAACTGGAACATCTAAATCTTAATGTGAATCTCAATTAAACTCAAAAGTATGTATTTAAATTAATTATTTCGATTAAATTTAGTTCATTTGATATGTCGTCGGTATAATTTGTAAGTGGATGTGAGATTGAGCAAAGCGCCCACTATCCTTCGATATATGAATAGGAAAGAATCCGGATAGTATATATAATATTAAATTGTATGTTAAAAATAAATAATACAAATTAATATTTGTCTTTTAGTTAAATTCATAATAATTAAGATAATATTTTAATTTTAAACACATAAAAATATTTAAATAAATTACGATTATTTTCTAATCATTTCTTCTCTCCCTAGCCCCTCCCTTTTCCTTCCTTCCCACGTATATGAATAAAAGAAATAAAATGACAACAATTAAAGGAGGTCATTCTTCGAGCTTTACTAATTGATTGAGTGACCAAGGATGTCTATATTGTCTTATTTTGTACGTGTTCGAATCTTAACATTTATCTTGAGAACGTAATATCTCTCTAATTAATAAAAAAAATCATTCCTAGGCAATACATCATGGATTTACTTTTTAGGTTAAACTACGTTCGAGATTCATTTTATTTTTATGTATTTTATTTTATTCATCAATTCAAAAAAATATGTTCTGATCATTTATATATGTTATCGATTTGCTAGGTTTTGGTCACTGAAAGATTAATTCTTGTTAGTTTGATGACGTGTGGTGTTAGTTAAAGAGGTAATTTTTAGTTTGACCCTTGCATTTTAGTCAAAATATAAATTTATCCTCTAAACTCTAGATAAAATATCAATTTGACCTTGAATTTTTTAGGGTAAACTACATAAATGACCACCATACTATTAGAAAAGTCGTGATTTGATCACCTTACTTTTTTTTCTAAGCAATTAAACCACCATACTATTAAATTGGACAATCTGACCACCAACCGTTAGAGGTTAACGGTAGAGTGACGTGGCAGTTAAAAAATAGGGGTATAATTACACATTTGGTCCTTACTATTTACACATTCTTTCAATGTGGTCCTAATTTTAATTTAATAAAATAAATTAATTATATAATTAATTTGTGACACGTGTCACCAAATGATTGGAGGAAGAAAATAAAAGCAAGGAGCTCTTGCCTTTACTAGGATTCAAACCAAGTTTACCTAAGTTGGGGGTGATGTATGTTTACCACTAAGCCAAGTGGGTCTTTGTGATATGTAATACAAAACTTAATATATATCTTAGTTTGGTTTTTATGCAGAAAAAAGGGAATAAATATGAATTAAGGGGACTCGAACATGGCACTTTTGAGATGCATAAAAACATCTAAACCACTGAAATAAATCTAATAATTAAATTATTAATAATTTTAATTTTTATTAAATTATTAATAATTTTAATTAAAAATTATAAAATTTAAAATTATATTGAAATGAATTGATATTAATATTAATAATTAAATTGATTTAACTTTATGATTATATTAAAATTTTTAAAATTTATTTAATGAATCTAAACTCACGAACAAAATTTAAATGAATTGATATTAAAAATTTATTTTAAAATTATATTAAAAATTTATTTAACGAATTTAGTGACACTGTCACCAAATGATTGGAGGAAAAAAATAAAATTAATAAATCAAATATAAATAATTAAAAAGCCCTCCAATAAGGTTGTGACACGTGTCACAACCTAATTAAATAATTAATTTATTTTATTAAATTAAAATTATGACCAAATTGAAAGAATGTGTAAATAGTAAGGAACAAATGTATAATTATACTCTTTTTTTAACTGCCATGTCACCCTACCATTAACCTCTAACGGCTGGTGATAAAATTGCATCCAATTTAATAGTACGGTGGTTTAATTGCTTAGAAAAATGGTAAGGTGGTCAAATCGTGACTTTTCTAATAGTATGGTGGTTATTTATGTAATTTACCCATTTTTTATTATTTTTTTCACATTCTTGAAAATGAATCTTAAAAACTCTCCTCCCCCAAATTCGGCTCAAACTTTTGACTTGAGGGATAATTTATATTTTATCTAAGAAAATTTCTACCAAGCTCGATGAGCACTGTTAATAATAAGTATCGATGAACACAATTAATTTAATTTATAAAAATTAAAAATCTAAAGATTTTATCGTATAATTATAAATTATTTAAAAATTAAAAAGTAAATTAATTAAAATACATAATTTTATTTTAATTTTCTTTTAATTTTAATTAATTTACTTTTAAACATAATTAAATCAAAATATCTATCTCTAAATTACAAAACCTTAATTTTTTCGTTTGAACTTGTCGCCACCGACGCCGCTCTCCTGCCGCCGGCCACTTACTCGATGTCTTACCGCTGCCTCTGCGTGGCCGCCATTCCTCACCATCTGGATTGAACCAATAATTTTGCCTAAAATTGTATCTCACTTTTCCATGTGAATCTTGCTACTACGATCATGGAATTGCATCTCACTTTTCCATTGATTTATTTGATTCATCAGATTATAGGAAACCTTGATATAGGCACGGGCGGCGAGTAAGTGGCCGGTGGCAGGCTAGCGGCGGCGGGAATTTCATAGGAAAAAATTAAAATTTTGTAATTTAAAGATAGATATTTTGATTTAATTATATTTAAAAGAAAATTAAAAATAAAATACTGTATTATAATTAATTTACCTTTTAATTTTTAAATAGTTTATAATTATACGGCGAATTTTTAAAATTTTAATCTTTATAAATTAAATTAATAGTACCCATCAGTGTTCGTTGTTAGTGATACTCATCGGTGCTCGCCAAACGTGACAAACTCATCCTTTATCTAAAATTTAAAAAATAAATTATTTTAACTAACATTCCACGTTATAAAACTAACCGGATTTAATGAATCAACGACAAACGTAAAAATCCGCTTTTGTAATTTATATTTCGAAAAAGAAAGATAAATAGTGCTATCTGGAAATTAAACAGCAGCCCCCGCAGCAATTGGATTTGTCCATTTCATTGGTCTAGGTGGGGCCTATAAGACCATGACATTGATAAGGACTGTGCTGGAATTACAATTATTGATATTGAATAATTATAATTATAAGGTCTAATTAAACATTAGTCCCTCTACTTTAATTTCTAACATAATTTGATTCAAATTGATAATACCATTCGTTGCTTTTGTTCACAGTCTGAGTCATGTGGGGAAAAAACCAACAACCATGTTCAAGCAATAATAAATTTACATATCGACCAAACATCAGGCTATTTAAAAGGAAATTCACATCATCGTTTTAACGGCAACAATTTACAATATTATCTATTTAGGCCTACAGTAAAACTATAAAAGTGGAGGGGCTAGATTATGTCAAACTAGAGGGATTTAAACCTCAAGTTTTAACACAATAGAGGGACTAAAATCATAGATCTAAAAAAAAATTACTGTTTTTTTAATAGAACCGCTTGTTTTATTAAAAATAAAAAATATCTACAATTACAATGATAGTTTACAACCACGAAAATAAACTAAACACATAATTCAAGCAGCTTCTTAAAATCATTTAAACAAAAACTAACCACCTTAGAGGTGAGTAAATAACCTTTTTCAGTGTTATTCGGTCATGCAGTTTGGATCATGCAAAATCCAAGAAACCATGTTCAAGTAATAAATTTACATATCAACCTAATACTAGGCTATTCAAAAGAAAATTCGAGTCGGCACTTTAACAGCAACAATTTATAATTATTATTATTTTTGTATAATTCATGTCTATTTTATGATTATGTTTGGGATTCGTGGCTCTTCTTCCCAATAATAATTATTAATTTAGACTTACTAATAACAGTTTAAAGGTGGAGGGACCATATTACATCAAATTAAAATAGAGGGACCAAATCTCAAATTTTAAATAGTAGAGCAAGACTAAAACAATAATTCAAAAAAAGAATTTACCACCCACTCCATCTAAGGAAATGAGATGTTGGATCTCTTAAACAAAGTCTAGACTCGAATTATAACATTTTGAACGAAAGAAATTAAGTTGAGAGGATCTGCAGTATTTTTTTAAAAAGGGATTTGCAGTACTTATCGGCCAGAGAAGTTATAATAAAAATTACCGTTAAATTTACAACCACTACCATAAATATGATGAACAACAAAAAAACAACACAATGGCGGTCGTAATTGTAACAGTGGCCTAGTTCGAAGATACTGCGCTGTAATGATGCGACAATGTTACTTTCAGTCCCTTTAAGTTGTTTCATTTCGCTTTCACAGCAAAAACAACAAAGAGAAAGAAAAAGAAATAGTGATTGAGATCTCTAGAACATTCCCAAGCTATATATACACATACATGTCCTCTTCATTAATCACCATATCGAAAGGCTTCATTTCTCTAGGTGTTATTAGCATGGAGAACGGCAGTCGATCAACGCGGATCAATAGGTGTTTAATCGAACGATAACGGAGGCAGCACATGAAAGCTTTGTTCACCAAGCTATCCACTTTGCTTCCTACAAAGCCAACCAAGGTAAATTCCATGACTCATTGCCATGTGTTTGATTAAATTTCGCTTTGGGGGCCTTTTTGTTTAAAACCATCTTTCGGTTTTAGATGTCGGTGCCGGAGATGGTGGATCGAGCAACGACGTACGTGAAGGAGTTGCAAATGCGGATGGAGCGGTACGAGGGGGCGAAGGTGCAATTGGAGGCGGCTTATGAAATGAAGAAGTGGAAGAGGATGATAAGGCCGGTGCTTAGTGTTAGAGATTTTGGTTCAAATTTGGAAGTGAATTTGATCACAGGGTTGAACATGGGGTTTGCATTGTCTGATTTCATCAATATTCTTCAAGAGGGAGGAGCTGATATCATAAGTGCAACTTGCCATCATGTAGGATATAGGGCAATCTATACAATCCTTTCTCAGGTATATATATATATATATATATAATAACATTTTTCAGGTGTGTATATGTATATGTGCATGAAACCTTCCTTTCCTAGCTTAAATGAGATCAAGCTAAACATTTTCTCTGCTCGAGATCATGCATGCAAGTTGGATTTAAATTGCGGTTCCGGCCGCGTTACATTTATCGCGATTATGGATATAACGGATGCTATTGCAGTCATTGCGGGTATTACGGTCGCGAATTTTTCAAAAAAAATGATATTATTGGAGACATAACAATTGTAGGTATCACGGTTTCAGACAGTGTCAAAATCGTTATATCACGGCCGCTATAATAATTACATACCGCTATTTAAATCCCATGCAACCTTTCTTTCCTTGTCCAACCATTATAATATATAATGTGTTTAGCTTGATCTCATTTAAGCTTTCAATTACACTTGCTAGCATATTTTAATAGGCTTTTTCTCATTGATCAATAGGTTTTTTCTATTGTTTTTAATCTTTTCATATCCTAGAGAATTGTAGCGACAATTTTGAAATGGATCGCTAAAAAAAAGGAGTAATTGGTTTCTTTTAAAAATTTGTATTTTGAAAATAATAAAATTTGAGAGTCGCTACCGGTCGTTTGAATTAGGTAGATCGGACACCGAAAATAAAATTGAAGATTCGAAGAGGTTCGGGAGTCGGTTACGAGTGGGAAAGATTTCACACCCCCACTACGCCCGGAAATCGATACCAAATTAATTACCGCTTTGTTAATATTAGATTTTGCGAGTTAAAGTGACGATTAAACCAAAATTTGGTTATATATGCGAGTAGGTTTTAAGAGCCCGTTATTCGAGAATAAACGAAAAACTATCACCACTACAATTGGTACTAGCCACGTTTACTCCCGAATAAAAGGGCACCGCATTAGCAGTTTATATCCCGAATGCAACATGCGATAACATAACAAATAAGCATAAAACATAATAAAATTCACATATCCAAATCATAGTCATCATATATATAAAAACATATGTGCGTATGAAAACCATGGCAGTAGCAACATACATATATAACTTACGCACAAAGCATTGGACACAAATATATGCATACCTATATTCATTAAAAAGTTATAATTCATCTTGGCAGCAACCAAACATGTAAAACAACTTAAGCTATATGCTACACCACATATATATACGAAACACATAATACATACATATATGCATGCTCACAAAGTTATATACATGTAAAAAAAGGAAAACTGGAAGCTACATATGGGTAATATTTCGAACCATGCATCATACAAAGTTTCTTAAAAAACATATATTCAGAACACATACTTTAATGTCACATAGGATATATAAATCATTGTTTAAAAACTATGTACTATATTGTAACATACATAATATATATATATATATATATATATTATATACTGTATAAGACATACATTATATGTAAAAAAACATATATCGTCATATGTCACACTAACATAATACACATTTATATACCAAGGTCACATGAAACATATATACAACAATGCAAACATAAGTTATAAAAGGGACTGAAATAAAAAAGAAAGTAAATTACAGGGCAGGAATTAAACATGTATGAAAAAAGGGGCGAAACGGCAAAGGTTTTAAAAATCTAAGGACTACGGTCGAGATTTAAAAAGGCTGATACACATTTAAAAAGCTTTTCTGGCATAATCTTCTTCAGTGGTGTTTACGCCTTAACCCCTATGATTTGGTAGGGGTTGTTGGTTGTACTTGGTTCCTCCAACTGTAATACTCCAGTCCTGATCAAATTTTGGATGAATTTTTTAAACGCCATACAGTTTTTAATCGAATGCCCCGGAACATCAGCGTGGTATTCACAGTGTGCCTTAGGGTCATACCACGCTGGGTAAGGTGAGTTAAAGGGGGTAACATGATAAGGTCAAACTAAATCCGCCTTATACAACTAGGAGTAGAGTTCCTTGTAAGAAATTGGTAGTGGGGTGAAGGACAGACTCTCTCTTTCTTTCTTAGGTTCCCTTTCTTTTCTCTTGTTGAAGCTCGTGTATTTCTCGACGTTGCTTGGGTTTGGGAGATAGTGAGGTTCTTGACAACTTCATAAGAGTCTGTGATGTTAACTTCGTGATCTTTCTTGAAATGTTTGCGCGACGGTTCGCCTCCGTCAATCCACCCACTTTTAATGGCAGCTTCAAAACACTCGCTAGTCATGACCATCTCTACGAAGTTGCTGATAGGATTGCTGATCAAACGGTCATAAAGTGTCCATTTTAATGTGACTATGAACATCGGTGAGATCTCGTTTTCACGAAGCAGAGGCTGAACTTGTGCTGCCACATCGCACCATCTTTGAGCGTACTCTCAGAGGCTCTCATTACGCTTTTGCTCAATTCCTTGCAATAGGAGTCGATTAGGGACCATGTCAGTTATGTGCTTATACTGGTCAATGAAAGCTTCAGCCAAATCCTTCCACGACTTGAGTTGGGCTCGTGTTAGCTGATTGTACCACCTCGAGGCGGATCCCACCAAGCTATCCTGAAAGCAATGAATCAGAAGCTTCTCGTTATCAGTGAATCCGCTATTTTTTGACAAAACATGATTATTTGTGTCGTGGGGCAAGTCGTCCCATCAAACTTCTGGAATTCTGAAGCCTTGAATTTGTACGGAATTTCCATATCTGGGACCAAACTGAGTTCTCAGGCGTTCAACCCATAGAAGCCTTCTTCATCTTCTTTTACTCGAAACTTTTCTTCGAGATCATTCTGAGTGTTCTCAAATTGTTTCAAGAATTTTGCCTTCACATTGTTGAGTTTTTCCAACTCATCAAAATCTAGGATACTATCCCCGACATTTTTGATGTTTCCAAAGGTTATGTCGATTTGAACTGGGGTTGTGGTGCCAACTTGTTAAGATGAAGATACCCCTTGTGGAGGGTTCGGAGAAGGGTCAACAAAAGGGGGATTCTTGCAAGTTGGGGCATATGATTCCCCGAGTTTTGAGTAGGATTCTCAATAGCTCCCCTCTCTTTCTGGCCTTGTCTTAAACTAGTTTACAACATCTGGGACATTTCTCTCATCATGTCTTGTTGAGATTTGATGATGGTGTCCCTCAATTCCTGTTGTGTTCCTTCCAACTGACTTCTAAGATCAGCTTCCAATTTTGCAAAGCTTTCCTCCATTATCCTTGTTTGTAAACGGGTGCGATATAGGTGTGGAATGATTGTAATTGACTCTTCGAATTTTCTCCATTTCTCTATTACAACATTCCCATTATTAATCGTGTTGCATAATCAATTAATGCATGTTATATGTGTTATGCGATGCATGAAATGGAATGTAAGAATGTATGTAAATAAAAGCATTGATTCCATTAGTGGTCGTCCTTGAACAACTTTCATTGAAGATTAAAGAGGTTCTCATCACAAAGTAAGAAACATAAATTCCTACAAATACAGCTCAGCCCTAACTCCTAACTCTATGATTGCTTCAAGCAGCTGAATGAACCTTGGTGCCTCTTCCATGTCTAGAGCTATAAACGGGCAGAGAGCTTCGGCTTCTGTGGCCAAATCTTTCACATGCCTAGCGACTTCTTGTACCTGTACCATCAAAATCGTGTAAAAGTCATCCTAGTCCTGAATCATGCCTGTAGCCTCACGTATGCCTCAACCAGTAATTGTCTCCTCCTTCCGCAGCTTCCTCAAGAACTACAATTTTTCCAAGGTAATCCTGAACAGTCGCCTCTAATGTCTTGATCTGATTTTGGAGTGCTTCAATCTCTTGCTGGGTAGCTTGGAGCTCAAGAAAACCATTTCGGGTACGATACTCTTAAAAAGACTGATCTAAACCCGAAATCCTCTCTTCAAGCTATGTGTTCTGGGCTTGGCTTTGAATCAAACTTTCGAGGGTGGAGTTGTACAATCCTTGCATTTCAAACACTCAATTCTTGCTTTCTTGTGATTTTCTCTTCCACACTGCGGTATTCTCCTTCCCCGCTTATCATTTGCTTGATTTTCTTCACTTCTTGCTTAGCTTTTGCTTTCTCCTGTTGAATTTCTTCTAGAGCAGCCTTTCTCACATTCTCCACGGCTTGCTTGCTCTTTTCTACCTCTTTTTCGATCGCTTGTTTACCTTTCTTTCTTTCCTCCTCGACTAAGCGTATCTCGTTCATCCTTTCCTTTTCCATAGCTAGGAACTTCTTCCGCTCGGCATTCTTCACTAAATCCTGAAGTTTAAGAGTATCGCTTTGGTAGAGAATATTCTTCTCCTTTAGGTCCACGTTGAGCTTCATCAACCGATTGATAGTCTCATCTCGCTCGTCCACCTCTAAGTTGAATTTATAAAGCTCATTTGCGTGCTCAGTTCGTAGCGCGTCCATCCTCTTTTTGACCTCCTCCAATTCGCCTCTTAGGATATCAGCTCAGAATGGACTATCCTTAAATGCTCCTCGAGTGACATATTCGATCCTTCATCAAGCTCTGAAATCTTATCATTAGTTCTCTTCAACATCCAGAAGGCATAATTTGGGGTGAACATGCACTTCTTATCCGCTTCTACCTTTATATGGTAACAGTGATCCCATGCTCTTGAGGCGGCCTAGAACCGTGCCCTAAATTCATTCTTGAACGCGAACTCGATAGCGCTCAAACCAATGGTGACAGGAACAAACTGTCACGACCCAAATTACCTTGACACCAATAAAAGGGCGCAAGCAATTCCACCGTGTAAGCCAGTTATCGTAAACCACTCATAATCCCCGCATCTATTTAAGAAGTGAATGATGCTACCGAGCCAAGGTACCCTCCACACAATGTATTCATCCCAGAGATTCTTAAAAATCTTTGTCCATTTTTGCTTGCTTTGATCCTCCTGCCACTCCTTCGCAAGGTACTCTCGCAAAGGGGAAAAATCTGCGAAAAATATTCTGGGTAGAACCATAGTCGGTGTCTTCTAGAAATGACTCTGAATCCAAACCTGGAGCAACTATGCGCACCCCTTAAAATGCCCTTCTTCATGCTTCCAGCCCGCGTTCAATGAAATAAAAGTTTCAGTCAAGATAGTCGTTACTGGATTGGCCTTTTTCTTCTTCATGCGCTCAAAGAAGTCCAAGATAGCGACATTAATGTTACCTAGGACCCTAGGAAAAATGACCAAGCCATAAATACCCAAAGCGAACAAATCCATCTTCATGGTCTCGTCTGGGTGCGTAGGTATAATGTCTCAGATGCATTCCCATGAAAATGTGGTGTTATATCCTCAGTTCTGAATCATACCTTTGACCCAATCTCACTCATTTCGGCTAAGGTTCTAAGCTTCAAAGAATAATTTTGAGACTTTGACGGCTTCGTGTAAATCCAGTCCTTATGAATATTTTTCTGATTGAGCAGATCTGTATACTCTTCCACCGTAGGCATCAAGTCTTTCCTATTAAAAGTGAAGCAGTAGAAGGCCGGATTCCAGAACTAAAAATGGCTCGAAGTAAAGGCTGATTAACTCGGACATACATCAGATGTGTGGTATCACCATAATTTTCTCGGAACAAACTATACAACCGTCGATCCCATTCTTCCCAAATCTGTATCAATTCATGTAAATCATTTTGTTGTAAACTGATGTAAATGTACCCCTTCCACTATACGTTCGCTCGGTAAGCTGTCTCATTGCACCCTTTGGTTGGTTTCGGACCAATGACGAACGGCTGAGTTGATGTCTTCCTTTTTGAGATACCTTTTATCTATGGTGAAAGATTTCAACTCGGGCAACCCACTAGAATCAATACCTTCATGATATGCAATGTATATGCAAAACAAAATAAAACACGAAAAGAAACAAGTTAGTACCGAATAAAATAAAAAAATGGGAAATAAAGAAAGCATCAAAACAAAACAACCCTATTCACATCCTTTCTAAAACCTAGGTTTGACCGCATAGCTCTAAAAGGGGTGGGCTTTCTATGTTCTCTACATGCGGTTTATGTACTAAAAGGGTACTCGAACTGTCCTCGTTGTCCCCTACTAAGGGTATCAAGGCCCTCGGTCATCACCCATTATAGGCTTCTTTCAACCGAGTTCAATTCAGGGGAACCCATTCGCTATGTCCATATGGGGAAATGATATTCTCACGAAAACATAGGGTACACGAGCCCCGAAGGTACTTACTAGGCCCATACGGAGGAACAATATCCCCACGAAAGCGCTAGCCTTTACCCCCACTTAAAAGGACGAGTTTATATGTCAAATTTTAAATTCGTTAAAATAAACTCGTATTTATAAACAATATAAACTTAATTGTCACTTTAAGTCGCAACTTCCCATATTAAATAAGCAATAAACGTTTTTAGGCCTGACTCTCTTTTTTTTGTAGAAAACAAAATTTGTCCCCAGCGGAGTCGTCAAGTTGTAGCGACAATTTTGAAATGAATCACTAAAAAGGGAGTAATTGGTTTCCTTTAAAAATTCGTATTTTGAAAAGAATAAAATTTGGGAGTCGCCACCGGTCACTTGGATTAGGTAGACCGGACACCAAAAATAAAATCGGAGATTCGAAGAGGTTCGGGAGTTAGTTACGAGTGGGAAAGATTTTGCACCCCACTACGACCGAAAATTGGTACCAAATTAATTATCGCTTTGTTAATATTGGATTTTGCGAGTTAAAGTGACGATTAAACCAAAATTTGGTTATACATGCGAGTAGATTTAAGGGCCCCGTTATTCGAGAATAAATAAAAAACTATCATCACTACGACTGGTACTAGCCACGTTTACTCCCGAATAAAAGGACACCACATTGACAGTTTATATCCCGAATGCAACATGTGATAACATAACAAATAATCATAAAACAAAATAAAATTCACATATCCAAATCATATCCATATATATATATATATATATATACAAACATATGTGCGTATGAAAACCATGGCAGTAGCAACATACATATATATAACTTACGCACAAAGCATTAGACACATATATATGCATACCTATATACATTAAAAAGTTATAATTCATCTTGGCAGCAACCAAATATGTAAAACAACTTAAGCTATATGCTACACCACATATATATATATATATATATATATATATATATACGAAACACATAATACATACATACATATATATATATGCATGCTCACAAAGTTATATACATGTAAAAAAGGAAAATTGGAAGCCACATATGGGTAATATTTCGAGCCATACATCATACAAAGTTTCTTAAAAAACATATATTCAGAACACATATTTTATTGTCACATAGGATATAAATTCATGTTTTAGAACAATGTACTGTATTGTAACATACATAATATATATATTATATACTATATAAGACATACATTATATGTCAAAAAAACATATATTATGGATCATATGTCACACTAACATAATACACATTTATATACCAAGGTCACATAAAACATATATACGACGATGCAAACATAAGTATAAAAAGGGCTGAAATAAAAAAAAGTAAATTACAGGGCAGAAATTAAACATGTATGAAGAAAGGGGCAAAACGGCAAAGATTTTAAAAATCTAAGGACTATGGCTGAGATTTAAAAAGGCAAAATGGTTGCAGGTGTAATTAAATAGGGGGAGGGGTTTTAAAAAGGAATATCCCGTTTTTAAAAGGGGGACCGAGTATAAAACCCAATTTAGAAAGTACTCGGCCCCTTTTTTCATTTCGAACAAACCAATTACCCAAAAGGTTTCCTTCCTCTCTGAAACGGGCCCTAAACTCCGAAACCTCCCCACTTTCCAAATTTCAGTAGCCGACCACCATAATCCGCCGCGTCAGCCACCGCTCGCTAGCGGTCAACGAACCCAAAAAACGAGCCAAAATAGCCCTTTCCCCTTTTTAAACTCAGATATGACTGTAGATCTTTTAAAAACGAAGAAAATCCTTCTCATTTCTTTTTTTGAAAAAATAGAAACTAAAAGTCCTCTTTTTTGAAACCGAGATTTTTTTTTAAAACCAAAGCCCATCCTCTCTTGTCGGCTTCTCTACCGACTCACCACACACGGCCCTGGAGATACCGGGATGGCTTATCATCGGCGGAGGAGCGTAACAGGCACGGGGGAAGACGAACCGACTGAGAGGATGCTAAACATCAAAGGTAAAACTAAACGGAACTCTAGGTTTTTTATATGCTTCGAAATGAAAAGGTAGGGAGAAGATATACCTCTGAAACTTTGAGTTCCTTTTTTTGTTTTGTATTGATGTCTCGAAAATCCCAAAATCTCCCTTGTAGGGATTAAATTATTTTTGTTCTTCGGCTTTATAGCCAGATTTTACAATCAATTAAAATAAATGAAAAAGAAGTATATAACATGTTATTGGTTGCTTTTTATGTATTAATATGTCATTGTCTAGATGACTTCTGCATGCCCTTGTTTGCATCCGTATGATGATTTTGCCTCTTTTAGTTGCTTGATGTCCTATTTTTTGTTGTTGTATGTTGCCGATACCCGAACGGAGGAGTCACGGGCTGGAGGAGACTGACTCCGGGGTTCCCAGGCGTACGTCAGGAACAAAATGGTCGGGGCGTCGTCGTTGCATGCACGCGTGAGTGGAGTTGGACGGTTAGGTGGGATCTGCACGCGTGATGGGGGATGATCTGAGCCGTCTGATGCAACCTGGATCCAACGATCGTTGGGGCTGCGGCGCGAGGATGAAGAATGGCTCCTTAGGGTTTCATCTTAACAACTCGATCTGGACCGTTGAAGATGATGCCTTTGATCTGGTGGTCCAGATTCGGTTGCGAAAGGATAAGGGGATAATAAGGGTTTCTTGGGTTATTCAATTTTGGGCCCTATTGGACTGAAATGTAATAATAATTTTTTAAGTTTTTAATTGTAAATGGACACTTGTTTAAAAAACTTGGGCCTTTACTTATTTATATTGGGCTATATTTATTTAACTTATTTTTTGTTTTTTTTGGGTTTTTATATTATTGTTTAATAATACTTATATACATAATACATTGATAACAATAATAATGATAACTAAAATGTGATAACAACAATTAGAACCAATTAGCATAATATTTTTCAATTCCTTTTATTTTTAATTAAACCAACACATGATACATGGCATAATCTTTTTGTGTTTTGTTTTTAGAATAGATAATAGGCAATGGTGACATATAAAATAAGGCCCATTATTATAAAATTGACGAAAATGGTAAAACGAGTTAACATCCCGGATAAAAATTAGTGATTATAAGAATCATATTAAGGGTGCAATATGGTTAGAGTTTTTTTAATTATTTATTTATTTATTAGATTTAAAGAGATATATCATATAGTGAACAAAGGGTTAATCTAGTTCGGATAATCTTGTATTTTAGTTGTTTATGAATGCAAAAGCTTTGTTGAAAATGTATCTCATAGGTTTTGTCCATTTAAATCCTTGTTTTGCAGGCTATCTATCCTAGAATTGGAATTGCAACTTCAAGTGTGCATGAGAGGTTGAAGGGCCTAATATGTTGAAAAAGTAACTCCTTCCTAATGTAAATTGGAGGTGCAATTGCTATAAGATATACTTTAGGGGTTTTTTTACCTTCCATGGTCGTCTTACTATCCATGTTCGAGGTTTGTTACAACTATTTCTAATAATGTTGTCTCTAAAGTTCGAATATGATATTATGTTTAAATCATAGTGTTATTCTCTTGTATGAAAGGGAAGATGCAATTGCACTTATGTAATTGTTGGAGTGTCTCGATGAACAATACTTTTTATTGTAATATCAACTCTTAATTTCACAATGATAATATTATTTAATTTCCCTTTTGTAAGCCTCAATTTATCGAATCTATTATTATTATTATTATTATTATTATTATTATTATTATTATTATTATTATTATTATATACGCACACACATCCAACATAAGTAATAAAAAAGAAGAAAGATATATTAGATGAAAGTTCAAAATTTGAAAACTATTTATAAATATAGTTGAAACAAAAGATATTCTATTCATGAATTTAAAAGAGAATAACAAAAGAAAATATAGTTGGAATAACATTTATGATATGGGGAATAAAAGTTTTTTTTGTAAAATGTTTGATTTAGTATTGTTTTATTTGAAATTTATGGTTTTTGTATTGTGCATGCATGTACTACCTATATATAGCAAGGTTGGCTATGAAGTTTTTAGTCTAGTGCTTATAGACATTGCTATGACTTTATCATTTGCTTTAGATGTTATGGAAGTATGGTGGGGAAAGTAAGGAGACCGAAGAATTGAAATGGCATTTGATGTATGGATAGAGGACTGCATCCTAAATATGCTCATTTATATACCCCACTAAAAATTAAATTTAGGGATTAGAGTTAAAGTATAAGGAATTGAGAGTAAGGTTAAATTTTTATGGTGTAAGATTTAAAATTTAAAATTTAGAGTTATAGTTCATAATTTATTTATTTTTTTGCATAGAACATAAAAAGAGGCATACTTAAAAAGCATTGGATTTTTGTTCTAGAGAGAGTTAAACAATTTCAGTTGGAAGATCAATTTTTGAAAAATTAAAATTTTTAAAAAGTTATATAAAGTGACCAGAAATTAAATATTTGATAAATCAATATATAATATGAATAAATATAAAACTCGTATCCTTTTACCATTGCCTATGATGTTTTCTCATGTGTTGGATATTTAAAATGAATAAATTTAAGTGTAAAACACAAGATTTTCATGAAGTTCAAGATATAATTGGTAAATTTTGATGAAGACTACAAAGATTTTTGCTTTGTTTTTATGTTATATTATCATCTCTTTTTATTTTATTTTATTTAAAATTTCAAATCATCCGCTGATTAAAAGATTCTACAACAGCATTTGATAGCAAATCCGAAGAGAATCGGCATTGCTCGCAACGCCTTGGCACATCGTCGGTTCAACTTAGTTCCATTTAAACAATTGCTTTGGTTTAGACTAATTATTAACTTTTTCAATGGTGTAGACATGGATTTGGCAGGGAAAATAGGCATTTCAAGCAATAAAAGCTTCAAAATCCTCAGTTTAGCTGATTGCAAGATGTTTCAAGCAGCTGTTTCAGCTACTGAAATGGCGAGAGACCTTATTAGTCAGAGTACCATACTAATGCCGAATAACATATCGGTTCGATGTAATATACATTGACATCAATACATACCAATACTAGAATAAAAACGATATGTGCACCCGATAATATATTGACTACCTTACTGAGAAATCAATAACATGAGCTTTATGTTAAACTTCACCAGCAGTGTAAATAAATAATTTTCATATATATCCAAACAGACTAATGACATCTAAACATGATAGACATATCTCACCTATTTCATGTGTATTCATGTTATGATGGATGCATATTATAGTATTCATGTTATATTTCATATTACGGTATTCATATATATCCGACGCAAATTATGAACGAGTGTCATGTTCATAAGTGTATCCGTATCTCTTTGATAACAGTGTACTAAAATTCCTTCATATATAAAAACCTAGTCACCTGTAGCCAACACAAGAGATTTGGATAAAAGGCTCTCTAATACAAATGAATGAATGCCTTGAAAACATCATCATCATCGCCAGTTTTACATCTCCTATGTATCTAAAACTGGTCAATTCGAATCCTAGCCTCCACTTTTAACTCTCCCTCTTGCACAATAATGGCATTGCGAGATTATGTTCATTTTTTTTTCCGTTAAACTATACAAAGGCAATTTCAAAAGTTTTTACAGTACCTGATTTGCCATTGATGCATTTGAATGTGAGGACCATAACTATGCAAGCTGTACACAGATGGCACCCGATCCGCTGGTGTGTTATTTTTCAGCACCAGATTCATGCAGGAGCACCAACTTAAAACTAGTTAAGATGAAGGTGAAGATTGTGAATCACTGATATCCTCATTGGCACTTTGGAATTGTTCTATAAGTAAGTTCCGTATTTTCACTCTCAAGCCAGAGGCTTGTTCGGGTCTGAACCATTGCCTGCCAAACTGAAAATTCGAAACAGGATAAACAGGTTAACAACAGAATGAGAAAAGTTTTGTACAAAATCACAGAGGAACACATCTGGTACCATTGCTAAATCTTTCTTCTTCAGTCTTTCAGGGGCCTCTTCAATGAAGCGCTCCATAAAATAAAGAACAAAAAGACCACAATCATAATCATTCTTTTGTTGGGGAACCTGGCCAAAAAAGAAGTATCAACAGAAACCTAAAGTTATGGTTTCAGAATGAGAAACCGATGACTATACTTATGAAAAGATAGCTGAAGTGATTTAGTCCTCAAAGTTGATCATGCCACGTATATATTCCCAGCAAGATAGTCTTAAACATAAATTCTTGTAGCAGACATCAATTTATTTGCACCAAGCCACCAAATTTCTTAGCAACATGTTTATTCAGTAAAAGTGATTAATTAAAGTCTAAACAATTTTACAAATAAAAAAAAAGATTTATTAAGATTATCCTTTAGTGAACATATTTATGTTCAGAATATCTAATCCTGCAGTGGACAGTAGATGAAAGGGGGGAAATATGTTTATAGTACTGTGCTTTTTTCTCAAGGTCAACAAATCAAGTAATGATTACTTGATATTGTTGTAGCATGTAAAACAAACTCGTTTCTAAAGATGTTTAATGTTAGAAAACATGCACGGATAAGAATATCGTAAATTAACTTTTATCATGCAACTCCACAAGCAAGAAAAGAAACCTTTCAATTTTATGACCAAGGAAAGGAAGTTCATTTTCTGAGGTAACTGAATATCAATGTTCAAAGTCCATAAATAAATGAGACGATTTATGATACTGCAAATTAAAACTTACAGCTATTGTTCTCTCGTCAATCCTGCGGGGGAGATTTTCCCATATTCTATCTGCAATTGGAAGATCTGATGGAGCAACCTCTTGATTCAAATAGTTCCATTCTTCCTTCATGTAGCTAAAAACCAAGATTCAAATTGTCTATTAGGCTTAAGAACCCCATAAGGAGGCAAACCAGTCAACCATTGGTTACCAACAGAAATGCATAACTTTGGACAACCGAAAATGGACCCAATAATGCTTCCATTCAAAAGTTCATGTAACATTAATTAGACAATGCGGTAGCTGAAAGATGTTGAAGATTTCCATATAACCGTATCATTTTACTTGTATCACTTAAGAAGAAACAAATGAACAGATGTGCAGGTTTCAAAATCATGCTATTATAAACAGAAAAGGCACTATCCTAATGAAAGTTCCCTTTGCATATCATATGGCTTCTTATTTTATGAATATATAGACAAAGACAAATTATAGCACTACATCACCATTTATAATCCCTTGGCTTATTTTGTCTCACCTTTTAATGTTCTTAAAAACCAATCTGCTAGAATGAAGTCCCAGTGAATCCAAATGAAGGATAATTGGTCCTGATTCATCTTCCTTGTCAGGTATACAAATGATAACCAAGCTCCAATGGAAACTGGATACATGAAAGGTAATAACCAAGTCAAAAGATCTGAATAAGTTAAACCCAAACTAATGAGAAGGCAGTGAAAATAGGTGGAAAGATACCTGGAGGTACTAAATCAACTTATTCGTAACAAATGGCTTAATCCATTTATCTATATCATTTCACCCTTTTGAAACAACCCATCTAGTTTATTTCTTCAAACACTTCTCACTCTTAAGCATGCCAAATAGAAGCACATAATTAACCTTCTTAGTTAACAGAAAGCAGAATAGTCACTAAAAAACTAGCCAAGAGACGCAAGACAATAGGCTGTGACTTATGGCAACAATCACTTGACAGTATTTTGTTCATTACAGACCCAAAATTTGATTATCATTACATGGTTGGATAAAACAAGTATCCTGTCCTATACATCTTTTTCAGAGCCAAAGAGACACAGCAGTTAAAAGGTTTTGTTCATGTAACAGTACCACTTTGGTAAAAAAAAGTCGACTTATGATTTCTAATCCAAGGAAATTATGAAGGTGAGGAGATGGTAATCATGATTTCAAGAAATGAAAATGTATTTTGATATGCAAGAATTGTTGGAAGATACATATAGTGTTTTCATTGTCCCTCATTTTGAGAAAACTGTGTTTCCATGTCTGCGACACTCTTTCTTTCCCTTCTGATCCTCTTCTTTCCTATGTTCCTCCCATGTTTACATTCGCAAGCAAGAAGGCCAGCATTAAGATGCATAATGTCCACCATATTGAAACAAAAGGCCACACTCTCCCCTTCTCCAACTCTTCTGTTTCCAATCCTTTTCAAATCGAAGTCTCCTTTTTATTTACATCAATTCTTTTTCAAAATGTACATAATGCTTTTTCTAACAGTGAAAACCATCTGGACATGGAATTGCAGTTTCCAACCCATTTTCAAATCCATATCTATGCAATATCATACAAATTAAGTTCTCTTGCAGTGCATGTAGTAATAGGAATTCAGCAATAATAAACATTTATAGGTTTAAAGGGAACGTTATACACACTTGAATGTAAATATCTATAGCAGGAAAACTCACTCTTCATTGATTGGAATAAGTATATATGCTTTCTGGAAAATATTGACACCTTTCCACCACCTTCTGAACTTAATGAATAAGGAATCGTTGTCACTCCCCTAGTTAGAAGAAAGAAAACAAAGACCTCGCACACATGAGTTGGAGAAATAATAATCATGATAGTCAAAGAGCTTGACAGTTCAGCAAATTATACAGACACTAAATTATAATCATTGATCTAGTGAAAGCACATATTTGAAAAATAAATGTCTCTGACAAAAATTAAACTAGTGCATAAATCAAACATATAGTATTTTTTTCTGAAATTAAAAATGGCTATTGATCTCAAGTTGCTTTATCCAAAAACAAAGTTGAAATGACTTAAAGAGTGAAGCTTAAAAATTATACCATTATCTTATTAAAAGAAAAATATCATAACAGCATCACAGAAATACTCAAGAACCTAGTTCTACCAGATCAGGTCCAATGAAACTGACTGAAAATGATTCCAGAAATCTCAAATCAGCATGATGTAGTCACTTTACACAGCAAAAGGAAATCGTCTATAAGAGAGCATTAAAGATAAAACCTTGTATGATACAGCTTCTTTCAGCTTCGGGTAAAAGTACGTGTTAAAAATATGATAGTCACATATTGCTCTACTTGTTGGGGATGCCTGCTGCCGCAAATATCTGGCCGAAAAGGACAAAATGTGGTTATAACTAGAAGTCCAGTGCTCCATGTAGCAAGATCTATTATCTAGCCGCTATTCAACAATTTTCTAACTAAATCAAGCATTGAAACTGTTTTCCCTAAAAACAAAATGAAATTTCAACAAAGTCGGGCTTCCCATACAACCATAACAAAGATGTCAGACAGCATATTGGAAATTTAAGTTCAGATTTTAAAACTCAAGCAGTAAGTTTCTTATGCATTTCACATAGCATTCAAAAGCACAATGTCAATACTAGGGGAAACCTGTTTCCCAGTACAAACATTGTTCCAATAAACTACAATTTTAAAATTGTGCTTTTGTTACTAAGGCACAAGACATACACCTAGGCACACACTTTCACAACACAGAAACTGCCCACCCACTTGAAACAGAATAAACTTTTACTTGGATGGTCTAACCAAAATTTATCTTCTATCTGTAAGTAGGTTAAATCCCAACCCAATATATGTCAAACAAATTGGACCCAATACAAATCCAGGGGAAAAAAGATTCAAACCAAAGATGATCAGAATGCAAAATGACCCAATGGGAACAACCTTACACGGTCAACTGTCACTCCTTAAAGTTGAGAAGCTCGTCATGTGATAAAATTACACGTATTTGTAATCGCTTAAACACTTACCGGATGTAAAAGTTCATAATTTGAGATGTCAAGAAGGTTTCAGGAGCAAGGCTGTCAATATCACCAAAAGAAATATCAACAAATTCTGGATCATCCCTGTACCGATAAATAAGGCAAAAAAGATATAACAGACCGATTAAATTCTACTAAAATTTTCTGCAGAAACCATCCATTAAAAAAAGCATCACAAACCTTGATGGGTAATAGATCCTAGCATCCTTTTTGCTGAAAATTTGTCAAAAAGATAAGATAGTGCTGGGAGCAACCAATTTGTAAACTATTGTATAGTGGGAAGAGAAAAATATTGAAAGTTCCGCTAACCAATTCGGAAGTTTAACTTCAGGCTCTGTTGTCTCTACTGACGGCAGTTCTTCCTCATCTACAATAACGACAGTCTCGCCCTGTTTCAGTTTTATACCATTGAATCAATCAATAAAATTAGAATAAAATCATGAAGGATAGAAACTAAAAGCTAAATCAAGAATCTGTTGTAGCCATTAATAAGATACTAATGACAAAGGACTCATTAAATAGCATGCAATATCCTAAACATTCGCAAACAACACTGATATTATCTGCACTATCACAATGACAAATGATTAAATACATTTAGCTTAAACTCTGATCCTAAATTACTCCTACGTCAATAGTGACATTCAAAAATTGAGCGGGCAGTCAACATTAGACGATTACGATTGTAACAGAAGAAAGAAAAGTATGCACACCTGCCTACACCTTGAATCATTTGGTGGACGAACTCGAATAGAATCCTTCCTACAGAAAAGGAATGGGAAAATTCAAAAAACATGCAAATCAATTATTGAACTACTCAAGTAAATAGAAAACAATCAGATCAGTTAACAGAAATATGTCAAACATTATACTGAATATCTTTAATGGACAACAAACAGTCAAAATTAAAATGCTAACGTGTATATAAAAGAAATTTATTAAAAAATAGATTGCAAGATGTAGAAAAAGCTGTGCCCCAGATATTTTCAGCTACATGCAATATGAGAGATGAATTCCTGGTTGAGAATTTCAAGAATAATCTATTGGTATTTTCAGCCTCAGAAATAAATGAGTAATACATAAAATTGCTTACTTTGAAGTGCTTCGCAAGTTGTCATCTGTGTCAAAAAGAGAAGACCATGTAGCTGTCCTACTCTTTTGATCACCAAAAGAAGGCTTTGTATAGTTTAGTGAACTTCTATGTCTTGGCGATCTTCTAACTATCATCCTTTCACTCTGTGGAAAATCCCCTTTGCATTTGTTTTTTTGATATCCACAAGGATTCAAAACTGAACTTTTGCCAAATGTGTTAAGTGACCTAGAATCTGTCTGTAACATGAAGAACCATAATGTTCCGTAGTGATATCCAATAACAAAGCCTATCCTACAATCTATCACTTAATTTAGAAACATTTAGAAGAAACTGCATTTCGCACTGAACAATGCTAATAAAAGAGATATATTTCAGTAGAGTAGTAGCAAATTTACATTTTCTTCCAACTTTTTGCAAAAACTAGCACCAAATGCAGACTGTGAGAAAGGTTGCTTTGATTTACGCAGATTTTCAAAGCCATTGGAAGAACCTGCAGGAAGTATTTAACTTAAATAGATTTCAAAAAACGAAATTCTAAAGTTACATAGAAATTGCCCTGCTTACGCACATAAGCCATCACTACACTAATCCTTAAAAGACTACACATCTTGAGCTCGAAACAACCAGAGCTCCAAAGAGTCAGGATTCTAAGTACTATACTGGCTAGATCATTGCTAGCATCATGGTAACCATACCCAGAAAAGGGGAACATAACATAATCAACCAGACAAGTTCGATTTCACTCCAATGCAATCATCTACAAAGGAAAATATAGAAGGAGAAAATTTCATCTGTTACAGCCCAAATTCAGTCTATTCTGATCAACTTAATCTTTAATCATAGTACATTTCCCCCAAAAACTAGAGCATGAAAACTTCGGCCCTTATGCCACATTATCTCAGACTACACCCTTTTGTGTCAAATGCCATCAGCTCGATTTTAATGCGATGGAGCACCTACGAAGGTTTATCCCCATCCAGATAACCTTCATAATTACATAAGTAACAAAAATGAACCATTTCAAGTTTAATTCCGTAACATGTCAATAGGCCCAGGTTAAGGATAAAACCATATCACTACAGTAACCTCAGGATCAACATAATTTCATGGATGCTTGGAAACCAAAGTTCACTAAAGACTCCCACACAAGGCTTGAAAAATATCCCAAATTACAAGGAAACCTTACCAACCGTATGTGAGCTTGGAGGTTGCGAGAGCTTCTCACATTCATCAGCAAGCTGTCCCACAAATGAATAATGAAAACAATCAATGTTTTACTTTGTAAAAAGGGTAAAGAAACAATCTTTTATTTTAATAGGTAATAGTTGACAGAAAATAATGCAAGCCATCGTTTGGAAAAGGGGGAAAATTCACTGTAAAAACACAATCACGGTCTATTCACCTAAATTAGTACCAAAATAAATAGTTTTAATTTCCAAACAATCCCTCATGCAACATTCCTAATTTCGTTCCTTCTCAATTATTTTACTGTAAGACCGAATTAGTCAAAGAAACAAACCAGTCTCGCTCGTGAAAGCGTTCTCCGTTTTTTCTCCTCCTCAAGTTGCTTAAGTTGATCCCTAATCTTCTTGCCTTTATCCGGCAATTTAAAGCCAATGCATTCCAGATTCCGCTCCTGCCGTTGAATCTTCTCTTCCAGCATAGCATCAGTCAAATTTTCCCAAAATTCCTCTTTACCCTGATCATCGCCATCGCCCGTTGCGTCGGATCTCCTCGGCGGAAGTTGTGGTTCCGCCTTGATAACCACTAAGGGCGGCGGTGGCTCCTCTTCGCCGGCGTCCTTTGAGAGTAGCTTGATCCAATCGAGGTCTAGTTTCCTCTTCCTGTTCTCTTCTGCTTCCATGCAAATCAAATTGGATTGATTTTTCCCCCTTTTTTTTTTCTTCCGTGAATACTCCTGGTTCCAACTCTTTTCAGCTTGCAGCCTTTATTTTTGTATTTTTATTGATTTAATTAATTAATCTAGTAGACATATATGTATAAACCTAATTAATTTGATAGGAAAATATAACCGTAGGATGAATGTAAATGAATGATAGATATTATTTAATATCTTTAAGAATTGGGCCCAGTCCAAATGATTTTATGAATGTAAATACAAAAGAAAAAAAATTTGTCACACAAAATGTAAAGTTTTCATAATTTTTTAGTTTTAGGGTGTAGAGTTTATGGTTTAAAATTTAATAATAGTAGTTAAATTTAGGGTATATGATCTATAATTTAAGGTTAGAATTAAGAATTTAAAATTTGAGTTTTTATAATATAAATATAAATATTTGTATAAAATAAATTTTATACAGTCTAGATATCAAAATTTTACCCAAATACGAAATAGAAAAAATTGTCACTTTTCATCCTAATAAAAATGAGAGATGTGTAAATAGATTTGTTCAAGGATCGAATTCATGAGAACTCGAAATTTTGTATAAATTTTTGAGTTTTGAGAAAAAAAATATACCCAAAAAAATGTGCTTATTTAAAAATAAATTACGATCAAATTTCAAGACCTCGAGGCTGGTCTGATCCGGTTAATTTTTTTATATTACGATCAAATTATTTTATTTTTATATTTTATTTATAAAAATATCAAATTCATAATAATATATAATGTAAATATTAAAAACATGTTAAGCTATTTATGTATAAAAAGTCGAAAAATAAAAATATTATTAATATTGAATTAAAAATAGAATAAAGTGAAGAAAGTAAGAAGTTAGCCTTCTCGGTGTCGTTCTTTTGCAGGAATACTGCAACTTATTCAAGTTGTGTAATTTTCATTATTCAACGAGTTTAGTGTCACGTGTTTATTTTACCTTATAAAGGGCTTGAACAAACTGAGCAAATTTGTAATGTTTTTTTTTAATGTGGAAGGGGTTGATGTTTAGTCAGAGTAGTTTCGGACATTTTAGTGGTCTTAGGGCGAATTTAAAAATTAAGCCTTAAATTAAGAATTTAAATTATAGTTGTGATCATATTTTTGGTCGTATTACATTTATCGTCATTGCGGACATAACAAATGCTAATTCGGTTGCAACGAGTATCCCAATTGTGATTTTTTAAAAAACAGATGTTATTATAGATATAACGATTACATGTATCGCGATTTCAAATGGTGCATCTACCGCTATTTAACTACCGTTGTTGCGATTGCTAAAATATTATTTAAATCTATGTCCCTAAGAGCAAGTTTGAAAAAAAATTAAAAGTAGGTCAATAATAACAAGTATTAAAAAAATTTGGGTCGCTTGAAAAAATTGAATTCTAAAAATATATCCATAATAATAAATATTGTGGGAGAAAATTGTGTCATTAATAATAAGTATTGAAAAAATTAAATTTTAAGATAAACTCATAATAATAAACATTAGAAAAAAAAAAAAGCCTTTTACTAACTAGTATTAAAAAATTAGACATCTAATAATAAATATATTAAAAATGAATTATTAATAATGAATATTAAAAAAAATTTAATTTTAGAGTAGATCCTTATAAAAAATATTCTTTTATCATATATATATATATATTATAAAATCATTGAGTGACACTCCTCCTCTTTACATATATATTATTCTTACATATACATATCTTTGGGCCCCACTCTTCCTCTATTCTTTTATTTTTAATTAAGTTTTAATCCTTCGTTACTTTCAATGCTATGGACCCCACTCTTCATCTCTACTCATTCAAAATAATTAATATGCTTGCTACTTTATTATTTTTAATCTGGCCCAAAAATGGCTCTAAAATTAGTTAGGCAACAATACGTCATCTCAAGAATAAAGGATGTTTTGAAGTGAAAGATATCTTGAGCTAAAATAAAGCTTGTATGATGAAATGTTTGTGGCTTGTACTAACTCAATCAGGTTCAATTTATATGGTTTGGGTTGATAAATATATATCGAAGGATAGCTCTATATAGCAGATTGAAAGTAATAGTAGTCATAGTTGGGCTTGAAGAAAGCTATTGAAGTTGCGAAATAAGTTAGCACATATAAAATTTCAGGGAGACTATAAAATAAAATAAAAATATGGGAAATTATGAGGCATAAGCAGGAGAAGGTCCCTGGGGCAAAATCATATGAGGGAGTTTGTTTATTCTTCGAAATTCTTTCATTGTTTGGCTTATGATGCAGTACAGTTTTCTTACGAAGAGTAGAATGTTACGATGGGATTACCAAGTGGATATTGATTGTGAGCTTGAGAAAAGAGATAACCTATTTGCATACTGTAATTTTCAAAGCTGATTTAAGAGAGGCTGATCCAGACTTGTCACGTAGTGTGTCATGCCACAGATTAAATGAGATTGGTCAATTGAGTATTGGAGTGGTTTCATTTACTTTGTTTAACAAGAGAGAAATGTCAAGATACATGGCCATCCCCCTCAAACAGTGCCTAACATCATTTTTTTTGGTTAAAAATACCATACGTTTGAGATAATAGAGCTATAAGAAGCTTGGACATTCTGTTTTTTATTTCTAGTATAGGGGGCTGGTATAATTTTTTTTGTTTTTTTATTTGGTTCGGATATTTGTGTAGTGGAATTTTGTTTATTGTACCGTTGTGGTACTTTTGGATGACTAAAATTTAATTTATCCAAAAAAAACAGAATACATATTTTTTAAAAAAATAAAAATAATATGAGTAGATCAAAAACAAAATTAGGTTACCTATTTATAAATATAAGCAAGTATGGAAAAATTCGAATGTTATGTTTTGAAGGTCTGTAATACTCAAATTTTGTCCGGTTTTTAGAATTCACTATACTTATGGCCAAATAATACTAAGTAATGAAATAGTCTAATAATCCTTCAAAGATTATATTAAATAAAAACAGTCCATATTACATTAAAATTGCCTCTACAAATCTGAAAGGCCCAATAGCCCGGTTTTAAAGAAGTTCTCGCCCGTTATCAGCCTTCACCAGCCCAAGAAACATAAATGTTTCTCTTGAGCCCGCCAAATTTGACCACGTGGCACCATGAGATTGGTCCACAGCCCCAGCACATGGATTAAGGGCATGTCTGACGTCAGTTGTGTCACCTGCTATAAAAGGGAGAGAGAAAGTCAGCATTCATTAATGATGAAGCAATAATTGAAAGGAGAGAGAAAAAGAAAGTCGAAGGGATTACCTAAAAGAAAGGAGAGCTCGGAGAAGACAATCGAAGTAGCTGCTTCACCGCCGAAGGTTAAACCGGAGCGGTTGATATACATTCAAAGGTATATTTCCACCTCTGCTCTTTATTTTCCTGCACTTAAACAAACATAAACAGCTAAAACCAGGCCACAATCATTAAAAATAGTGATATCAGTGTCCTAAACCTAGATAAGTCCTAGATCTAATATCAGTAACCTAAAACAATACAAGATCTAAAAATTGAAATGAAAACAGAAAAAGGAAAATGATTATGGACACTTATCTCGATTTGTCGCCGTGAGCACCGCCGGAGTGAGTTTGAAGCCAGAGGAGAGTTAGGTTTCAAGTCGAAGTTGAAAATGATAGAGGAAGGTGTCTGGTCTTCGGTAGATAATGTAGGAATGGGAGAAGGGGGTCGATTTTGATGAATCTGGATTTAGATTAGGGTTTAGGCTTAAAAAGGGGAAAAATAGAGTTTCTAGGGTTTTTTTGCGGTGGCCGAAAATCGTTCCAGTGATAGAGCACGATGGCCGGAAAGAGGTTAAGGATGACCGAAGTTGGACCAGACGGTGGCCAAAGGGGTGATGTATACCGGAAGGGATGACCGGAGACAACGACCAATGGTCGGCGTTGCCTCCGGCGGCCGAGAAACAGGCTGAGGTTAGGGTTTGATGGTGGTTGAAGATTGAGGCTATGAAGGTTGGAAGAACTGGGGTTGAGTTCTTAAGGGAATAATGAGTTTGATCTAAAATAAACAGGGAAAATGGGGTGATTTTGTGTTTTTGTGGATTAAATGAAGCAAAAGAGGAAGAACAGGTTTGAAGGTGAGGGTTTTGATCGAGAATAATGGGGGTTTTTTGGGTTTCTGGTGTTCAAGTTGAGAGAATATGAGGGATAGAGAGAGAGAGAAGTTGTTATAATAGCCGATTTAACTCGGAAATGGCCTATTTATGGCCGAGTCAGCACGGTGTCGTTTTGGGTACCAAGTCAAAAGGATCTGCGTGTTTTGGAAATGGGTATGGATAAGGGGCCGTGGTCTGACTCAGGACCAGATATAACGGTTCGAGCCGTTTGGGGGTTTAAACCGGCCGGTTCGATTTGGTTCAGACCGTTTTTGAACTAGATTTTCAATAGGTTTAGATTTAGGCTCCTCAATTTGTTCCGCTTTACATTTTGGTCACTTAAATCCTTGTAATTCAGCCTTTTAATTACCAATTTAGTCATAGACAGTTTAATATCTTTATTTCAATAGCTTTCAATTTGATCTATCTAATTGTTTGTATGATGCATGTTTTTTTAAATAATCATGTAGTATATTTGTTTAGAAAACCTTAAATATACTTAGTGCAATTGAAACCCTAAAATTAGGTTCTCAATCCTAGATAACTTGGAATTAAGGAGGAAAAGCATTGTAGAAAATGAATAAATATTGAATGATTACTTTAATGCCCTGAGTTGATTAGTGCCACACTGTATTGTGGTGTTATTCAAAAGGGGTATTTTAGTGGAAATATTTAATATTTCATTCAAACCTAGAACATGGTTATTATATGCAATTGAATACATAGTTTAATAAAATTTTGATTAGGATTAAGTAATTAGTATCATTGATAGTAAGAATATTATTAGTTTTTAGGCCTAATATAGATATTGCCCAATCATTTGAGTGTTATCATACTAGCCCAAAAATTAATGATATTCATAGGACTCTAATTAATTAAATGAATAAAAGCCTTAATTAGGTTTTACTTAAAATCGGCCACAAAATAATTTGTCATGCATTTAAACCTTTTGTGTTTAGATACATTTCTGGGTATGAATCAAAGTGTCATAATGTAACTGGACACATCGAAAATTCGTATTCGTCTAAAATATATTTTCTTACAAGAGGATACCCTCATTTGGAAGGAAATTCAATTAGCGATTAATGATCAAATTAAATCAAGTTTATTACTCAAAAATGCCACATGGAATTAAAAAGGTACCGATAAAGGGCATTTGTGGGGGTGCTAATCCTTCCCCACACGTAATCGACTCCCGAACCCAAATCCTTTCAAAATAAATCTCTAGTTGTTTTTATGGTGTCTGGTCTACCAAAGTGACTGGTGGCGACTCCAAAAATGGATTTTCAAAATTAAATGAAGATTTAATATAAAATCGGGTTTTAAAAGGATTTAATAAATAAAAATGAATACGAAACTCGATTTTCAAAGATCAATCGCCAGGCTATTTTCCATACTCCGATACCTGAAAAATGGTCGCGACAGCTTGGTGGCTCCACTAGGGACAGAAAAGGAGAGGCATGCCTAATTAGTTAATTCTAAGTGGCATCATGGCATTATGAGCAATAATCTGAACTTGATTTTTTCTCAAAATTATTGGATGAATTTTTGGAAGAATGAGGGTAGCTTTGTGTATGGTATATCTGTCATTCATGCATAATCTCTCGACTCGTGCTTTTTACCCTTAAGTGGAAGAAAGACATTATTCGACGTGATGCTCTCCAGCTCCAAGTTCGGATATTTGTCTTATTTCGGTATACTAACCTTATGCTTCGTGGGGCCGACGTATCCGTTATAAGGGACCTATGCTACCGAATCGATGTCTTATTGTCACAGTAGACAGTAACGACAGTTTAGGAACCCATAGTCTATAACCAAGCCCGCATGATGTTTTAAAAAACTTACCCTACTAGAGCCAGACAGGAACCTAGGACAGGTACTGTCGGTTTAAATACATTTCTTTTGTTATTTTCCTGGCTAAATATTCCCGTGTTGTTGATTGCTTATTTGCTTTTTGTATTAACTCACAATTACTGACACGAGTTTTCTTTTGTTTTTGTTCTTGATAAATCATGTCATTGTTGCATTTATTTTGGCATCGGTTTAAGAGACAAAAAATTAGAAGTATTCAGAATGTCTAGATGGATTAAGATTGGGGAAGATAACAATGCAGTTTGGACATGGTCAGAACAAACTCGACATCAGAAAAGAGACAGTTTGCGCATGGGTGATATGTCACGAATGAAGGGTCAGTGTAAGCTAAACACTAACCAAAATGCTTGTTTGCAAGAAGTTAAGGAAATATATGACCAATGGGGAAGTGAAATAAAAGAGGCATTTAGGGAAGAATTTGGAGATATAGCTTTGTTGTTAAATGTCAAGGTAGATCAACAACTGCTCAGAGCCATGTCATAATTCTGGAATCTCGCATATAATTGCTTTATTTTCGGCCAAGTCGACATGACACCTACTCTAGAAGAATATGAGGTACTAGTTAACTGTCCAACTATTCAAAGTGATAAGATATATACAAGACCTGGAAACAATACGGGTTTTAAGAAGAAGTTAGCACTGATCACTGGAAAGACAAAAAAATGGTGGGATACAAAAATTGCCAACAATGACAGCACAGATCAAAATGAGGATAAACAACGGGTGAATTGGAGGGTCCTAAAAGAATTGATAGTTGTAAGTGGAGATGAACCAACCAGAGCAAGAAGTTTATATACTTTGTGCATATATGGGCTAGTTATATTCCCAATGACTCCGGAGCACGTAGATCCATCAACTGTGGGTTTCTTTGAACGAATAAAAAAGGTGTGAACCCGGTCCCTGCTATCCTAACTAAGACATATAGGTCATTGACTGCATGTAAGAAATTGGGAGAATAAAGGTTTTAGGGATGCCCACAGTTGTTGGAAATCTGGTTTAGAGGTCACAGATGGGACACGCCGTATAACGCTGCAAGGTACCTTACCTCTTATTCACCCGTAGAGGAATATATGACGGGCTGTCCTTTGGAGAAAAAAGGATGAAAAACAGTGAGAGGAGTATTTCAAAGACTTGAAAGATACTAATGTGGTATGGAGGGCACCTTGGTTGCACAAGGTGATGGCATTTTTGTATAGATGTCGAAACAGGGATTGGGTCCGGTCCCATTACTTGGAATTTAGGGAGGAATAGCTTATTGTCCCTTACTGGTGTCAAGACAATTTGGTTCGAGGCAATTCATACTGGCTACGGCAGGAATGGCCAAATTCGAGTATGCTCACAAAACTAATGATTACAAAGGAATTGTAGTGCAAACGGGGGAAGCGTGGGAAAAACCAAGAAGAGTTCAACCGTATCAAGAGCTGGAAATGATGACATGATATGAATAGTGGAAGGTGCAAAGGGTGAATGATACAACATTTTAGAAAATACCAGAGAATATAAGGTCGTATGTTCGATCAGTTGCAGAAGCACCATCAGCATTGGAGAAACTCAAGCATGATCAGGAGCTAGATTTAAGGAAATACGAGAAGGGGATTAATGACCTTACAAAGGAGTTAACAATGGTAAAATATCAAGTGACCATTCATGAAGGTCAAGAGAAAGAGTTGGTCACACAACATAAGAAGATCAATCAAGATTTGAAAGAGTTGCAAGAGATTCATAATGACTATAAAGCTAAGCAAATAGGACGGACGAGCAAGGCAATACGAGACTTGTCAGAGAAATTGGAAAGCATGACGAATGAACGAAATGATTATGAGAAGCTGTATAAGAAGAAATCCCGAGAAGGTAAGGAAGCAAGCAACAAGGCAAAGAAGAAGATAAAAGAGGAGCAAGCCAAAAATTTTGATTTAGCAAGACATGTGACACAGCTAGAGGAATTAGTGACAAGATATCACAATGAAGATAGGATTCAGATGCAGCGCGAGAAGGAAAGGTTACAAAAAAGAATATCAGAGCTGGAAAATAAAGTGCAGTCATTGAAGGAAAAATTTGCAAGATATGAAGGAATGTTGTATAAGGATAGTGGGGTATGGAAGACCAAGTATGAGGCTGCGCAATGCACTATTCAGAATCAGAATAATGAGCTGGTGAATTTCAAGGAGCAGGTTAGGAGTATAGCTTCGTATGTGCAGATACTTTCGAGGCAATTTACGACTCTGTTAAAGCAACCAAATGTAGAGCTGGAATATGGAGAGGCTATTGTGCGTCTCTACATGAGTTGACCAACTTAGGAATTAGGGCTACTAGTTTCCTATAGTAGGAGTTGTTTTATTTCCTGTATTTGAACCTTCTAAATGAATGAATGTTTTTAAAGACTGTTTCTTAAAACTTGATGCCTTGTCTGTGTACATGCATTCATGCATTTGCATAATCATGCATTTACGCATTAAAGTTGCTTTACAAAGTTTTGGTTTAATAAAGGGAAATTTTATGACAGATTGTTTCATAGACTGCAATCATTCTACATTCTTACGGAACCCTTTTACGTTCAAAGACTGTTGAAGATCGCGTCGCAAGCTTAGAAAATGATCGAGCGAAAACACAAAACCGTTTTGACAGGATGAAGTAATCCATGAATGATTATTTTGCTCAAACCCAAAGAGAGATAATCAATCAGCTGACCACATTGTTGGGGTCAAAGGAATCAGAAAAGTCTAAAATACTTGAGGGTGCTTCCAATGAAATAAACGACCAAGAAGAAACCACATCTCACGCAAGGGTGCCACCTGAAGGACCTCCACCTGTGAAAAAGGTCCAAATTAATATGGCTGGAGCAACACCAAACAATGCGGTAAACATTGGGATAAATTTTAGGGGTAGTGATGATGTCTTTGATCTAAATACCTTGAATGAAATAGAAAAATTCACGCCGAGATTGAAAAGAAATATGAAGAACGTTGTAAGGCGTTGGAAGATCGTTTGCTGAAATTGCAGAAGGTAAATGAGACAGGACCTGGTACAGCTGAGATGAGTTTAGTGGCTGACCTAATACTCCCGCCAAAGTTTAAAATGCCAGATTTTTAAAAAGTATGATGGAACTACGTGCCCAAAAGCTCATCTCACGATGCACTTTCGAAAGATGGCTGCTTATTTGAAGGATGAAAAGCTGTTGATACATTGCTTTCAAGATAGTTTGACTGATTCAGTTGTTCGATAGTACACGTAGTTAAGCCGCGTAAATATCCGTTCATGGAAGGATCTTTCTAGTGATTTTGTGGAACATTATAAGCATGTTACAGAGATGGTTCCCAATCGCGTGATGTTGCAGGGCATGGAACAAAGTAATAATGAGACACTTCGGCAGTACGCTCAAAGATGGAGAGATGTAGCAGCACAGGTACAACCTTCGTTGATGGAAAGTGAAGTTGTTTATATGTTTGTACAGACTCTGAAAGGACCATTGTTCAAGAGATTGATTAGTAATGCTACGCAGAATTTTGCCGATATAGTAATGACTGGAGAATTGTTGAAGCAACAATCAAGAGTGGAAGGATTGAGAGTGGAGAAAGCTCTTGAAAGAATTATAAGAGGAAATACAATGAGGTTAATAGTACAAGCACGTATGAGGCTCCTACGAATGTGACCATTACTTTATCTGGAGTGGCATTAGGAAATGTGCAGAGATCAAACAAGAAGGATATTCATGGCTCGAGGAATGATAGAATAAATTTCACACCAATACTCATGTCCTATCCTGAGTTGTATCCCTAATTGTACGAAGTAGATTTGGTGAGGCCGTATTACTTAACTCCTCTGCAGCCTCTATATCCACAGTGGTATAAGCTTGACGCTCATTGCGAATTTCATGTTGGAATACATGACATACAATTAAAACTTGCACAATATTCAAAAAGGTGGTGCAGAATCTAATCAACAATAGGATCTTAAGTTTGATGAACCTAGAATTGCAACAAATCTATTGCCTAGTCATGGAGGGAGAGGGGTAAATGCCATAGAAGAGGATGATGAGGCAAAGTAGTTGAAGACTGATGTGTCAGAAATTAAATCTCCTTTGAAGTGGGTATTTGAACAGTTATATAATGTCAGGATGATTGAAATAAGCATGAAAGTAGAAAATGAGATACAGTCTGACGTATATTATGAGTATCATCAAGATCATGATCATGAGATTCAACACTGTCCAGAATTTTGAAGCCTGATCCAAAAAATAATGGACAATAAAGAGATTGAGTTCTTTGCAAAATTGGGTGAGAAGAAAGCAGTGAAAGTTTGTACTTCTGAGACATCAGGCGTCAAATATGGGATATATAAACCCTTGGTTGTTGCTGTTAAACCCAAAGTTGTGGGTCCTGCAGACGCGAAGCCTATCACGGCTCCCAAGGTTGTGATCTCATCTCCTGCACCGTTTGTCTACAAGAGCACACACAAGGTGCCCTGGAATTATGCTGCAACTGTAATCATACCTGAAGAGGGCAAATTGCAAGAGGAGGAAAAATCGGAAGAAACAAAGTTGATGCATGAAGAAGGTAAAAATGATTGGCCAAATTTTGAAACAGTGAATGAGGTGGGACACTTCACTCGAAGGGGGAGATGCTATTCTCTGAAAGTTCCCAATGAAGGGGAGAAAGCTAAGGGGAAGGCTGTGACTGCACCAGAAAGAAATTTTAGGGAAGAGCCAACACCTAAAATAAATGAACCGGTGACAGAAGAGCAGGCCCAAGAATTTTTGAAGTTCTTGAAACATAGTGAGTATAATATTGTTGAGCAGTTAAAGAAGCAGCAAGCGAGGATCTCTGTTCTATAATTGTTGTTAAGTTCAAAAGGGCATCGCAATGCACTGATAAAGGTGTTTAATCAGATATTTGTACCAAATGACATATCCGTAAGCAAGCTGGACAGGATAATGAATCATATAATTGCTGACAATTATATTACCTTCACTGATGATGAAATTCTTGAGGGAGAAATGGGATCAGTAAAGGCTTTGAATATCACCACACATTGTAAAGGGTACATACTGCCAGGAGTGTTAATAGACAATGGTTCTGCTCTGAATGTTCTGCCAATGGTAATGTTACAAAGGTTACCCGTTGATGAATCACACATGAAGGTGTACAAGAATACTGTGAGGGCTTTTGATGGGACTACTCGAGAGGTGCTCGAGAAAATTGAAGTGCCACTATTGATTGGACCGGCAGTCTACAATGTGGATTTTGTGGTGATAAATATAAGGCCCACGTATAATTGCTTGTTGGGAAGGCCATGGATCCATTCGGCCAGAGCAGTACCATCGTCTCTACATCAAAGATTGAAATTTGTGATTGAGGGAAAGCTGGTCAGTGTGGGAGCAGAGGAAGATATTATAGCCTCAGTAACCACTGATGCACCTTATATCGAAGCCAATGAGAACGCCCTTGAATGTTATTTCAAGGCACTGGAGTTTGTAAATGCTACTTTCGTTGCTGAAGGTAATCCTTTTCTACAACCGAAATTATCAAACTGCACCAAAATGATTGTACGGGAAACATTGAGAAGAGGTGCAAAAATAGGAAAAGGCTTAGGTAAGCGAATCGAGGGATATTTATGTCCAAAATCAGTAGTTATGAAAAAGGATCGTTTCGGGCTAGGATTCAAGCCCAATGTCAAGGATAGGTTGAAAGATATGAAGAAAAGAGGAGAACTGAGGAAAGCTCGTATGCTGGGCTCCGAAGCCTCCTCCGAACTCAGGCCTTTGATGGATTTGACATATATCTTCAAGTCCAGAGGGTTTGAGAACGTTGAGGAATAGCTCATGAAGGTCAATCTAGAGACCGCGAGAATGCACGAAGAGGAAATCTTTGGCAATGAGCTAGAATGGCTTCTCGTTGGAGGAATTTTTTAAGGAGCTCAACCTGGGAAGTTTCTGGAGAAAATTCGTCCGTGTCTTATTGGTGAAAAACTCAGCAATTGGACAGTTGAGGAACTTGATGTTGTATTCAATGAAACACAGTAAATATCAAGAACCAGCTCTATACCTTTGCCCGTGGGTATAGAGTGTTATTTGTAAAGGGTCGTTATGTCATTTCATAAAGATGCTTTCAATTCTGATTCACAAATGGCAAACATATTTCTTGTTTTTCTTTTTCACATCCCTTTCAAATATATACACTATAATTTCCTTTGCAGGTTTTCAGCTGATAGCAAGAATGATCCTGAACCTAATCTTGGAATAGATCTTGAGCAACCAGTGTGTCTAATGGAAATCAATGAAGTGGAAGATGAAACAGAATGTGAAATCCCTGAAGATTTATTGGGGTTGGTAGAAAAAGAAGACAAGAAGATCCTACCTCATAAAGAGGACTTAGAGGTTCTTAATTTGGGAACTGATGAAATTAGAAGAGATGTGAAAATAGGAACAACCTTCTCGCCAAGAGCTAGACAAAGGTTGATTAATCTGTTGCGAGAATTTAAGGATGTCTTCACCTAGTCGTATCAAGACATGCCTGGGCTGAATATCGATATAGTGGTACATAAATTGCCCATAAGGCCGGAGTGTAAACCAGTTCAGCAAAAACTTAGAAGGTTGAGACCAGAAATGGTACTGAAGATAAAGGAAGAAGTGCAAAAGCAAATCGATGTTGGTTTCCTTGAAGTGTTCAAGTATCCAGAGTGGGTAGCCCACGTAGTCCTTGTTCCAAAGAAAGATGGGAAAGTACGAATGTGTGTGGATTACAGAGATTTAAACAAGGCTAGCCCAAAGGATAATTTCCCTTTACCCCATATAGATATCTTAGTGGACAATACTTCAGGACATTCTTGGTTTTCTTTCATGGATGGATTTTCGGGGTATAATCAGATAAAGATGAGCCTAGAAGATATGGATAAGACAACGTTTATAACTTTATGGGGAATATACTGTTACAAAGTGATGTCTTTCAGGTTAAAGAATGTTGGGGCAACTTATCAGCGGGCAATGGTGACATTGTTTCACGACATGATGCACAAAGAAATCGAAGTATATGTTGATGACATGATTGCCAAATCTCAGACTGAAGAGAAGCATATTCAGAATTTGAGAAAATTGTTCTTGGGGATGAGAAAGTACCATTAAAGCTCAATCCAAATAAATGTACTTTTGGAGTCACATTGGGAAAACTCCTGGGTTTTGTTGTAGCAGAAGAGGAATCGAAATAGATCCAGATAAAGTAAAAGCAATCCAAAACTTACCATCACCAAAAACACAAAAGGAAGTTAAAGGATTCTTGGGGAGGTTGAACTATATTTCTCGGTTCATTTCTTAACTAACCGATAAATGTGATCCAATCTTAAAATTGCTTAAAAAGAATAATCCAGGGGAACGAGATGAAGAGTGCCATGAAACATTTGATAAGATTAAGAGGTACTTGACGAATGCTTCGATATTAGTTGCTCCGGTTCCAGACAGACCACTTATCTTTTACTTAACAATTCATGAGAATTCAATGGGGTGTGTATTGGGGCAGCATGATGACACGAGGAGGAAAGAAAGAGTCATCTATTATTTAAGCAAAAAGTTTACAGAGTATGAAGTGCGATACCCACCTATCCAAAAGTTGTGATGTGCTCTAGTATGGGCAACTCATAGACTCAGGTAATACATGTTGTATCACACTACTTTGCTAATTTCTCGCCTTGATCCATTGAAGTTTATAATGGAGATACTAGCGCTGATCGAAAGACTGGCTCGATGGCAGATGCTTTTGTCAGAATTTGACATTGTGTATGTAAGCCAAAAGGCAATAAAAGGGAGTGTTATATCAGATTTCCTGGCAAGTCGTACTTCAAAGGACTATGAATCATTGAACTTTGATTTCCCTGATGAAGATGTAATGAATATCTCCGTGGAAGAAAATAGAATCTTTGAGGATGAAACGTGGGAATTGTATTTTGATGGGGCTATAAATGCCCTAGGGCGAGGAATTGGGGCAATATTGATTTCCCTAAACAACGAGCATCATCCATTCGCAAGTAGATTGGAATTCATTTGTACCAACAACATGGCAGAATATGAAGCTTGTGTTATGGGATTGCAAGCCGCTATTGAAAAGAAAATAGAAAGTCTAAAAGTATATGGAGATTCTGAATTAGTCATTTACCAGCTTCATAGAGAATGGGAAACAAAAGATGCCAAGCTAATTGAGTATCAAAAATTAATCCTCAAAATGATAAAAGAGTTCAAAGAGATTACTTTCACATATGTCCCTAGAGAAGATAATTAGATGGCGGATGCTTTAGCTACATTGGCTTCAGTCTTCTTAGCCAACAGACCTGAGGACATGATGACAATCTAGATGCAAAGTTACAATGCTTATGCTCATTGCTGTAGCATAGAAGAGGAAATAGATGGAAACCCTTGGTATTACGATATCATGCAATACCTCAGGTTTCAAAGGTATCATCTAGAAGTAAATGATAATGATAAAAGAACTATCAGAAGAATGGCTTTAGGATATGTGCTGGATGGGGAAACCTTGTACAGAAGGGGCAGAGATCAGATCTTGCTGAGGTGTGTCAATGCTAATGAGGCAAGAAGTATCATGACAGAGGCACATGATGGAATATGTGGGACACATGCAAATGGTTATGCAATGGCCAGGAAAATTATGAGGTATGGATATTACTGGGAAACCAAGGAAGGAGATTGTATAGAATATGCAAAGAAATGTCATAAATGTCATATATACGCTGACAAGATCAATTCTCCACCAATGTCGCTTCATACGATGAATTCACCATGGCCTTTTACCGTCTGGGGCATGGATGTTATTGGGGGCATAGATGTTATTGGGAAAATTCACTCCAAGGCTTCTAATGGTCATCGGTTCATTCTAGTGGTCATTGATTACTTCACTAAATGGGTGGAAGCAACTTCTTATGCTAATGTCACAAGAACAACAGTATGCAAATTCTTAAAGAAAGAGATCGTTTGTCGATATGGATTGCCAGAAAGAATCATCACTAATAATGCTACTAATTTCAATAATAAGATAATAGCAGAAGTATGTGAGTATTTCAACATCATACATCACAATTCTGTAACTTATCGCCCAAAGATTAATGGGGCAGTTGAGGCAGCAAATAAAAATATCAAGAAGATCATATCAAACATCGATACGAACATCGATACGAACTTCAATTGGGGCAACCCCGTACTCTCTAGTTTATGGGACAAAAGTAGTATTTCCCATTAAGGTTGAAATCTCATCCCTTCGAGTTTTATCAGAGGTAAAGTTGGACGATGCGGAATGGATACAAGCTCGAATAGATCAGTTGAACTTAATTGAAGAAAAGAGGTTGAGGGCTATTTGTCATAGTCAAATGTACCAGAGAAAAATGATGCGGGCCTATGATAAGAAAGTTTGACCCAAGGAATTCTGAGAGAGAGATCTTGTGTTGAAAAATATCTTACAGATACACCGTGATGATTATGGAAAATAGATGCCTAATTGAGAAGGACCTTATGTTGTTAAAAAGGCATTCTCTAGAGGAGCATTGATTCTGACTGAGATGGATGGTAAAGAATTACAAAGACCAGCTGATTCAGTCAAAAGGTATTACGCCTGGAGAATAAAAAGAATAAAAAAAGAAAGAAGAAAAAAGAAAAGAAAAAAAAAGCGAAGTAAAAACCCGAAAAGGGCACTTCGCAAAATAAATATATTCGTGGTGAAAACCCAAAATGGCGCTATAGATATTGAAATAAAAGAAAAAAAGAAAAACAAAACAAAAACAGCAAAAAACAAAAAAGAAATAAGAAAAATGGGGTTTAAGATGAAAATCCGCAAATGGTGTCTTGAAACCAAATGAGGATCTGGGTTGAAAACCCGTAAAAGGGCAGCTCAGGTGGTTTAAGAATAGGCATCCGTTGGTTGAAATCTCTCGGACACCACCCAGTATTTTAGAAGGGATTTCACATCTGGAACCATCCAGACAGTATTCGAAGTCTGTTGGACAAAGGTTGAGCTCAAGACTATTTCTAGTTGATGGGGTAAATGTATCCTTTATGCTATGAATGCTCGAAAACCTGATATAGTTTCTTGATTTTGTTGTTTTAGTTTGCCATGACTTGTTTGATAAGTTCCATTCAAGTTTGTACTAATAGACTTCAATAAAAATCATGTATTCTCTTCCAAGCCTTTCTTTTATTCCAAAGCATCATTAAATGATTTACATAGTAAATAAAGCAGGTAATTTCTTGGTATTACTATGTTTTGAAAGATACATGTGAACTTTAACACCCTGGGTTATTGAGGAAGAGTGTATAAAAGTAAAAGGTACCATTGAACCTAAGAGATAGGAAGCGCATAAAGGGTATCATTGAAAATCAGTCTTAGGGTACCCAAGATAATGTGGTTGGAGAGCCAAAGGAGCATCATTGATGTCTTGGTACCGAGAATCCTCGTCGTCCTTCAAATTCCAGGACAAAGTCAAATAAGTATGGTTTCAAGTTCTTTTGTTGAGAATGAAAATTTGATTCATTATTTGGTAAAAGCTTTTGGAATTGGCAAGACTGTGAATGCTAATTTGTTGAGAGTTTGTTCTGTTTCTTTTGTAACGTTCTTCAAAAACAACAAAAAAAGAAAAGAGGGGAAAAAAGAAGAAAAAAGGAAAAAAAGGAAAAGAAAAGAGAAAACTAAGGTGAAACACGAAATGGCGCCTTGAAATAAAAGAGAAAAAGAAAAAGAAGGAAAAAAACCAAAGTGAAAACCCAAAAGGGTGCTTTGAGAAAAGCAATCTAAAGTGAAAACCTGAAAGGGAACTTTAGGGCAAGAGGCCAGAAACGCATAAGGGAGTTTCCGATGGCTAATCCTAAACGTGAGATGAAAGAAGAAAATGAAGCATCAGGATGGTCCCCTAGGGAGTGACAGCTGAGTGATTGATCCCAATAAGATACAATTCATGCATCATATAGAAACTAAGACCATAATAACCTTCATACATGCATTTTAATTTGTCTTGACAGGAAACAAAGATAGAGCTCCTAATGTGAAGAGTTCACCCAGCAAAGATAGAACTCCTAATGTGAAGAGTTCGCCCAGCAAAGACAGAGCTCCTAATGAGAAAAGTTCGCCCAGCAAAGACAGAGCTCCTAATGAGAAAAGTTCGCCCAGCAAAGATAGAGCTCCTAATGTGAAGAGTTCACCCAGCAAAGACAGAACTCCTAATATGAAGAGTTCGCCCAACAAAGATAGAGGTCCTAATGTGAAGAGTTCGCCCAATAACGACAGAACTCCTAATGTGAAGAGTTCGCCCAACAAAGACAAAACTCCTAATGTGAAGAGTTCGCCCAGCAAAGACAGAACTCCTAATATGAAGAGTTCGCCCAGTGAAGATAAAATCCCTAATGAGAAGAGTTCGTCCCCAGCAAAAAAAGAATTCGTAATGAGAAGAATTCGATAAGCGAAGATAAAGTTCTAAGTGAGAAGAACTTAGTAAGCTCTTAGAGAAGGAGAAATGAAGAAGGTTCAAATAAAGTCCTGCTACTCAGAGCAACAGTTAATAGGAGCAGACACAATTTGTGTCTTTCGGTTTTTGCCCTATCTCTGTTCCACAACAATGAGCAAAGATGGGCAGCTGTAATACCCAAATTTTATTCGATTTTTATAATTCACTATATATATGGGTAAATAATACTAAGTAATTAAATAGTCTAATAATCCTTCAAAGATTATATTAAATAAAAATAGCCCGTAAACAGTCCATATTACATTGAAATTGCCTTTACAAATCTGAAAGGCCCAAAGCCCGATTTTAAAGAAGTTCCTGCCCGTTATCAGCCTTTACCATTTGACCACGTGGCACCATGGGATTGGTCTATAGCTCCAACACATGGATTAAGGGCATGTCTGACGTCAGCTGCGTCACCTGTTATAAAAAAGGAGAAAGAAATTCAGCATTCATTAATGATGAAGCAATAATTGTGCAATAATTGAAAAGATAGAGAAAGAAAGTCAAAGTGATTATCTGAAAGAAATGGGAGCTCGAAGAAGATGATTGGAGTAGCTGCTTCACCGCCGAAGGTTCGCCAGAGCGGTTGATATACATTCAGAGGTATATTTCCACCTCTGCACTTTATTTTCCTGCACTTAAACAAACATAAACAACTAAAACCAGGCCACAATCATTAAAAAACAATGATATCAATGCCCTAAACCTAGATAAGTCCTAGATCTAAGACCAGTAACCTAAAACAATGCAAGATCTAAAATCTGAAATGAAAACAGAAAAAAGGAAAAGGATTATGGACACTTATCTCGATCTGCCGCCGTGAGCACCGCCGGAGTGAGTTTGAAGCCATGGGAGAGTTAGGTTTCAAGTCGAAGTTGAAAATGATAGAGGAAGGTGTTTGGTCTTGGGTAGATAGTGTAGGAATGAGAGAAGGGGGTCGATTCTGATGAATCTGGGTTTAGATTAGGGTTTAGGCTTACAAAAGGGAAAATGAAGTTTCTAAGGTTTTTTCGCGGTGGCCAGAAATCACTCTGGTGGCGAAGCACGATGGCCGAAAAGAGGTTAAGGATGACCAAAGTTGGACCAGATGGTAGTTGGAGGGGTAGGGTATACCAGAAGGGGTGACCGGAGACGACGACCAATGGTCGATGTCACCTTCGACGGCCGAGAAATAGGCTGAGGTTAGGGTTTAATGGTGGTTGAAGATTGGGGCTATGAAGGTTGGAAGAACTGGGTTGAGTTTTTAAGGGAATAATGGGTTTGATCTGAGAGAAATAGGGAAATGAGGGTGATTTTGTGTTTTTGTGGATTAAACGAAGCAAAAGATGAAGAACAAATGAAGAACAGGTTTGAAGGTGAGGGTTTTGATAGAGAATGAGAGGGTTTTTATGGGTTTCTGGTGTTCGAGCTGAGAGAATCTAAGGGATAGAGAGAGAAGAGAGAGAGAGAGAAATTGTTATAATAGCTAATTTAACTCGGAAATGGCCTATTTATGGCCGAGTCAGCACGGTGTCGTTTTGGGTACCGGGTCAAAAGGACCCCCATGTTTTGGAAATGGGTATGGATACAGGGCCGTGGTCCGACTCAAGACCCGTTATAACGGTTCGAGTCGTTTAGGGGTTTAAATCGGCAGGTTCGATTTGGTTCAGACCGTTTTTGAACCAGATTTTCAATGGGTTTATAGGCTCCTTAATTTGTTCCGCTTTACATTTTAGTCACTTAAATCCTTGTAATTCAGCCTTTTAATTACCAATTTAATTCAATTTAGTCCTGGACAGTTTAATATCTTTATTTCAATAGCTTTCAATTTGACCTATCTAATTGTTTGTATGATGCATATTTTTTTAAATAATCATGTAGTATATTTGTTTAGAAAACCTTAAATACACTTAGTGTAATTGAAACCCTAAAATTAGGTTCTCAATCCTAGATAACTTGGAATTAAGGAGGAAAAACATTGTAGAAAATGAATAAATATTAAATGATTACTTTAATGCCCTAAGTTGATTAGTGTTACACTGTATTGTGGTGTTATTCAAAAGGAGTATTTTAGTGAAATGTTTAATATTTCATTCAAACCTAGAACATGGTTATTATATGCAATTGAATACATAGTTCAATAAAATTTTGATTAGGATTAAGTAATTAGTATCATTGATAGTAAGAATATTATTAATTTTTGGGCCTAATATGGATAGTGCCCAATTATTTGGGTGTTATCATACAAGCCCAAAATTTAATGATATTCATAAGACTCTAATTAATTAAATGAATAAAAGCCTTAATTAGGTTTTACTTAAAATCGGCCAAAAAAATTTGTCATGCATTTTAACCTTTTGTGTTGAGATACATTTTTGGGTATGAATCAAAGTGTCCTAATGTAACTGGACACTTCAAAAATTCGTATTCATTTAAAATGTAATTTCTTACAAGAGGATACCCTCATTTGGAAGGAAATTCAATTAGCGATTAATGATCAAATTAAATCCAGTTTATTACTCAAAAATGCCAAAATGCCACATGGAATTAAAAAGGTACCGATAACGGGCATTTGTGAGGTGCTAATCCTTCCCCACACGTAATCGACTCCCGAATCCAAATCCTTTCAAAATAAATCTTTGGTTGTTTTTATGGTGTACGGTCTACCAAAGTAACCGGTGGCGACTCCAAAAATGGATTTTAAAAATTAAATGAAGATTTAATATAAAATCGGGTTTTAAAAGGATTTAATAAATAAAAATGAATAAGAAACTCGATTTTCAAAGATTAATTGCCAGGCCATTTTCCATACTCCGATACCTGAAAAATGGTCGCGACAAGGTCCAACTTAAACGAACATAAAATTTATAATATTATAGCATTTTGGGATTTTTAGTTTAAATATTAGTTAAATAAGGTTTTTATTCTTTTCAAATTTTAGATTTAAAGACTTAATAAACTCTCATCCATTTCACTGTTTAATTCTAACTCAGTTTCTGACTCCGACCCAAAACTGATCATTTGCAATGGTTTGGCAAAAATTAGTTTCAATGAGTCGATCAAAAACAAAATTAGGTTACCCAATTATAAATATAAGCAAGCATGGAAAAGTTCGAATGTTATGTTTTGAAGGTCCAACTTAAAAGAACATAAAATTTATAATATAATAGTATTTTAGGGTTTTTAGTTTAAATATTAGTTAAATAAAATTTTTATTCATTTTAATTTTTAGATTTAAAGACTTAATAAACTATCGTCCATTTCATTGTTTAATTCTAACTTCGTCTCTGATTCCGATCCAAATCTGCTACTTTGCAATGGTTTGGCAAAGACTAGTTCCAGTGCTTGTTTAGTTGTTTTCTCAAAGAGGCAGATGATAATGAGGGCCAATAGGAGCCCTCCCCCTAATTTTGAAATTGTATTATTTAGTCATATATTTTAAAAAATTTCAATTCGACCCCTTTAAAATTTTAAAATACTTCTATTATGTTTTAAAGTTTTTGAATATTTTTTAGGGTAAAGTACACAGATGGTCACTGTACTTTTAAAGTACTTTCATTTTGGTCACTAAATTTTTTAAATTTTTATTAGGGCCACCCAACTTTTATTTTGCTTTTATTTTGGTCTCTCCCGTTAGAAAATATTAGTGTGGTTATTTCAACTTAACAAGTTTTGTAGCCACAAAAAAGAAATATATCGACTTCGTCGAGAATGAAAAAGATGGTCAAAAAAGTTGAAATAAATGGAGGGTTTAGATGTTATCCTACATTTCCATCTAATTGTTACAGCTGCCATCACCTGCCTTTCCCATTACAACGCTAACTACTAAGAACATCATATAGGTACATTATTGACATCCAATGAACTTGGTAAACTGCAATCAAATTCAGAAGGATATGTGCTTGTGCACCATTGTAAAAGAACTTCACATTCTCGGTTCTGAAAACATATGCAATGTATGTAGTGAATTTTTATACTTGACAACACTGGTGGTCATCTTCATCTTTCTGCATATCGTATCCAATAGGTAACTAAAAATTGAATTTTTTTTAAAAAATAGACCCCTTTCGGTATTGTTTTAATAGGTTTTTAATCCTTGAACTTAAACCGAATCGTTGTGTTACCCCTTTTGTACTCTACAGGTCTGGCATGGTCTGCGATTGCGATTTACGACCGGATAAGGTTTTTTTGCAATGATTTTTTTTTATCTTAAAGAGTAGAGTTTAACTTCTTGTCCCAACAACGAAACAAAAACATCAGTACCTGAGTAGTACACTGCCATTGTTGCCACCATGGTTTTGGAGTTTAGGGGTGTGGAACTTAGAGAAGGAAAATAAAAAGAAAGAGAAGCTGAAAGTGGGACCTAAAAATATTATTTTATTCAAAAAAAGAGAAAAATTAACTGGCCACTTCAGTATTTTTTAATGGACAGTAACAATAGGGACCAAAATAAAAGTGAAATAAAAATTGAGTGATCCTAATAAAATTTTTAAAAGTTTAATGACCAAAAAAATACTTTAAAAATTCGGTGACCATATGTGTACTTTACCCTATTTTAGTCAATACGATTAGACATTTTTATGTTCGTAACGCATTCTGATCCGACCTAGCATCTATGTGTGACATTTGAATTTTGTGTCAAATATGTTGATATTCATTTTGTTTCTATGAAAGTACCATATATGTGTGTTTCGATTAAAAATTCACAGAGAAATCAGAAAAAAAAAAATGCACATGTTGAGATGTTCTGTTATTTTCCCGCTCGGATTCTCAAACCGTCGGCCGGAGAACGATTTTCTTCGTCATCGACCCTCTCTACGGTCCATTCTTTGCAACGATAGAAATAGACCACACAAACCATCCATTTCATCACCTTCCCCATGCAAATCAAGCCAACCCCTGCAACCATTCTCAACCCTTTCTCATGGCTTCCGCCGTAGAAACACGCGAACCGGCAACCGACGCCCCACACGAAAAACACGAGCATCAACAAGAACCCTCGTCTCTCGCTGCCTCGGCAAAGATAAACCGAGAGTCCTAGAGCATCGGCCCCGTGTATCCCCTCCAACGTCGAGACCACGATACTCACATTCCAAACAGCCGTCCATTCTAAAAACTTCACCAGCAGAGCCACGCTAACTGTTCGAAGAAATGCCGCAGTGAACTGATTATGGAAAAAGTTCATCACAATGATATAGTAGTTCGTCACTAACCATGTCGACACGAGTAGAAAACCGGTGGAAACGAAGTGAACATACGTAGAAGTGACGAGCACGCCTTTACACCTTTCCTTTTCGACAAGTCTTCGTACCATTTCCACCATCGCAATCGGCTTTTCCTTCGTGTACGTTCTCGATGCCGATTCCACGGTAACCACCGCAACGCAGAGCTCCGACAGATGAAGTGGTAGCAGCCGGTAAAGAGCCAATTGAACCAGTTTGTAAAAGAAACCATTCGCCATTGTTCCGGCATGGGGTTCTCTCAGTACACCGGAGAAGACGACGAGTGCTTGTCGAAGCATGATTTCATGGAAAACCAAGGAGCAAAACAGGGGAATGGAGGCCAGGAAACAAAGTACGATCGTGTTGGTTGATTTGAAAGGGATCAGAAAAGCTTCTTTGAGTATGGAAAAGAGATTTAGCATATGGGTATGATTCTCCATCTCAGTTCCGTTCATGTTTCCATTGAAGGGTTTTGTTTATCGTTTTAAATGAAAGGTTTTCTCAGTCGTATACAATGAAAAGATTTGCCAAAAGGTCAAACCAAATGGCCTTGGAGCCATTGCTTTTAGTTTGACAAATGATATCAGACGAAGTTAGGGTTGAATATTGGGAGGCCTAAATTGCATAGATTTAACATATTAAGGAATGGTTTATTATTTAAGGTATAATGCTAGAAAATACTCTAACTGAGTAGTTATTTTGATCCTTATTATTTTTTGAGTCAATTTAACCTATAATGTTTTATTTTAGGTCAAAATGAGCCATTTATATATTGTTATGTAGGTTTGTCACGTCATTTCAATTTATTTTGTTGGTTAACTAATATTTTTTATTCGCAGATGGGCTATTTTAACCCGAAATAAAATGTTAGGTTAAATTTGTTCAAAAAATATTATTAATCAAAATAACTATTCAGTCAAACATTAAAGATATTTTTTTAATTTTATCCTTAATTTTTTGAAAAAAAAGGCAAAGGTCTGATTTGAAGATCTAAAATATTAATAGACCAAAATTTTGGTATCTCTCTCGGCTCCCACTCACTATGTACATCTGTATCAGGTGATCATGCACTTTATCATATAATAATTGTATTTAAAGTAGTTTTATATTTTGACACGTAAGTTATATAAAAAATTATATAATATTTTTTATTTAAACTATAAAATAATTAGCTCTACAACCTTAAATCTTAAACTTTAAACTTAAAATTATAATCATAAATCTTAAGTTTTAAACTTTTAGACCTAAACATTCAACCTTAATTTTGATAAACTTGTGTAAACTATAAAAAGCTTGTGTATCAACATAGTTTCCTTTAAAATATTTTATATTCTTATAAATTTTGATTTGTTAATAATTTGTATTATTAGTAATTTTAAATATTATTATTATAGTCGGTGGCAGAACGTAGAGTAAAAGTTTGAGGGGATCAACTTAGTTTCTTTCAGAAAAATGAGAGGTTTAAACGTAAATTTTTAAAAATTGAAGTTTTAACTAATTTTTTTAATAATTTTGAGAGATTTAACAAAAAAAAGTTAAAAGATTAAGAGAGAATTTAATTAAGAATATTTAAATTTTTAAAAATCTTGAGGGGCCAAATTTAAATTTTTAAATTTTTTAAGGATAAATCAAATTTTCCAATATTTTAAGAGGCCATGACCCCACTAATCCCTTCAACGATACACACGAGGATGTAAATTCGAACATATTTAAATATATTATCATTGTATAGTTTATTTTATCAGATTTAATATTGCAGTCTTTGACCATAACTTTCTTTTTAATTTAGATTTAGGTTACTTTGACATTGACAGTTTCAGAAACTACGGCTTTCGTTGCAGTCGGTATTAGTGAATGGGATAAGTTTACCAGAGCGGTCGTGAGATTTTAGAGTGATTAGGCGAACCGAAAAATTTAGATTCTTAACAATAAGTTTTATAAAAAAATTAAATTTTAATAGTAGACTTTTAATAATAAATATAAAAAAATTTAAGAGTAAACCCTAAATAAATATTGAAAATTTTTAATTTAAGAGTATGCCTCTAATAACAAATACTGGAAAAAATAAGTCTCTAATAACAAGCATTGAAAAAAATAGACCATAAATAACAAGTATTAAAAAAATTAGAGCCTAAATAACAAGTATTAAAAAAATTGAATTTTTAGAGTAGGTCCCTAAGAACAAATATCAAAAAAAATTAGGTACCAAATAACATGTACTGAAAAAATTGATCCCTTAATCACAAATATTGAAAAAAATTGAATTTTAAGAGTAGCTCATAATAAGAAAATATTGAGAAAATTGAGCCTCTAGTAACAAGTATTGAAAAAATTGGATCCAAATAACAAGTATTGAAAAAAAATGAATTTGAAAAATATGTCCCTAATAATAAATACCAAGAAAAATTGGACCTCAAATAACAAATATTAAAAAAATTGGACCCCTAATAACAAATATTGAAAAAAATTAAGAGTAGGTCCATAATAACAAATATTGGGAAAAATTTGAGTCTCTAATAACAAGTATTAAAAAATTTGGGCCCCAAATAACAAGTATTGAAATAATTGGACGCCTAATACTAACTATTAAAAAAAATTAAACTAGAACTATTTAAGTAGTAAAAATTAAAGAAAAAAAAGAGGCATCAATATAATATTATAACAAAATTATTATTTCGTTCACTTATTATTTATAGCCCAAAGTAGAGGCTTCTATCTAATATTATAATTAAATTTTAAAGCATTTTCTATTATAATTTTTAATTAGTAAAAATTAAGAAAAATAGGGCCCTGGGCGGTCGACCGGTTCAACCTGCCCCAAGGTCGGCCCTGAAGTTTACTATGCGTCATAGTCGTGATATGGTTATGGTGCAGTATCAATCGAAAATGTTACGAAACATGAAATACGAATTTAAAAATATTATATTTTATAAATTTTTTGTTGGTGTCTCGCGATAGTATCGATATTTAGAGATAAATTTCGATACTTTCAAAAACTTAAAATGTTACAGAAGTGATAAGTATCGATACTCGAAGCTAAGTTTTGATACTTAACCACCAGCCTAAAATGTTATCAAAGAGTAACATTTTTAGTTCCGTGTTCGTGTCTTGTAATATTTTCGGTTGGTGCCGATAGTAACCGTACCGCACCATGCCATACGTTAGAGAGGCCCAATGGGGCGTATGGTAAACTCCTTTTCTTCCAAGATTAAGGAAGTAAATAATCAGTTAAATTATATTAATTTAGGTTGTATCATTCAAACTAAATATTAATAATCCCTAACTAAATGATATAATTCAAACTTCAACCCCTTACTAAATATTAATAATCCAATTTAATCCTTTTAACTTTATATTAAAGAAAACTTTTCATTTTTGGCCATAAGAGTGATTTTAAAGAAGCTTCAAAGCAATTTCAAGGAGACCATGAGAGTGAATTTGGGAGGAAAGAAATCACGGGTATTTGAGGGGTACTCTCGGACTATTGATGAGCTGGTTGACAATATAAAAAATATAATTAGAATCAAAGTACATAGAAAATGTATAACTTGTACAAATAAGGCTAATATGCAATTATGCACTGACTGGGTGTACTTGTATAGATGGACCCGGTCATAGGATGTTTATTGTAGCAGCACCTTGCTGTTTATATTGGATAGTAAAATTGAACATTTATTAAAATAGAAATAATCACATACCATTTTTTGCATTTTCCCTTTATACAAATTACAAAGCTTTAATTACATGAACCCAACCCTCTTATTATATCACGCCCACAATTTCAATAGTATTTAATAAAAGCTTTTATTATTATTACAAATTTAAAATTTCAAATGATGATGAGCAAGCATGTTTGACTGGTTATCACGCTACTCATTTTTGTTTTCTTAATTTCATTAGGTCATGAGTTCTAGACCTACTAGGAACAACCTCTTCTCCTAGAGTTCTCCATTCCTCTCCCCTCTAAGTAGGATTTGAATTAGAATTAAGATTTGTCAAAAAACCTCAAAGGATGATAAATTGATTTTTTTGTTACATTACCACGTGTACACTATTTTATTTATTTTTTATATTTTTCAAACAATTGTTTTCTTTATGGGTAAACTACATAAATGACCACTATACTATGGATTTGGACTTGATTTGACCACTATACTTCTAATTGCAGCAGTTAAACCACTGAAATATTAAATTGGACTCAATGTGACCACCAACCGTTAAAATCTAGTGGAGGGATTGACGTGACAGTTAAAAAATTTATATAATTATACATTTAGTCCCTGCTATTTACACCACCTATTTAGAGGAGAAAATGAAATTACTCTAAACTAAGAGGGGTGGGATTCAAACCTAGCTCTAGCAGGTGAAGAAGCAATGGGTAAGCCACTGCGCCAAGCACATGGATGTGCTATAAATCACTAATTTTAGTATATGTCTTATTGTTTTTTACATTTATTTTTTTATTTTCATATATATAATCATTGAATTGTTTTTTAATTTAATTAAAAAATCTCAATTAAATTATTATTATTATTATATATATATGTTAAATTATATCTAAAAATTAAAATTTTAAATTATAATAAAATTTCATTTAACAAATCCAAAACCTCAATTAAATTATTATATATTTTTTAAATTCACATATATAATTATCGAATTAATAATTTTAATTTATAATATTTTTTCTACATTTATGTTTTAAAATAAATATAAATATAACACAAATCACAAGATAAATTAATTTAAATTATGTTTGTGAGTTTAAATTCGCTAAATGAATTTTTAATATGACACAAATCACAAGATAAATTCATTTGAATTATATTCATGAGTTTGAATTCGCTAAATGAGAATTTATTATAATTTAAAAATTTTATTTTTGAATATAATTTAACATATATATATAATAATTTAAATAAGATTTTTTAATTAAATTAAAAAATTGATGATTATATATGTGAAATTAAAAAAATAAATGTAGAAATCAATAAGACATATAATAGAATTAGTGATTCATAGCACATACATGTGCTGTGGCTTACCCATTGCTTTTTCAACCGCTAGAATCAGGTTTGAATCCCACCCCTCCCAGGTTAGAGCAATTTCGTTTTTCTCCTCCCAGGTTAAGCAAATATAAATAATTAAAGTCCTCCAATAAGGTGTTGACATGTGTCACCACCTAATTAAATAATTAATTTATTTTATTAATTTAAAATTAGTATTAAATTGAAAAATATGTAAATAGCAAGGATTAAATGTGTAATTATATAAATTTCTTTTAACTGTCACGTCAGCCTCTCTGTTAGATTTTAACGGTTAGTGGTCACATTGAGTCCAATTTAATAGTTCAGTGGTTTAATTGCTGCAATTAGAAGTATAGTGGTCAAATCGAGTCCAAATTCATAGTATAGTGGCCATTTATGTAGTTTACCCTTTTTCTATTTAAGATGAAAAATTATTAAACACATACGACATGTTGTCGTAGGAGTTAGAAATTTAGTTTAGAGTTTAGGATTTAAGAGTATGAATGAAGATTTTAGTTATTAAAGAGTAAATATATATTCTTCGGTATTTTTTACTAGACACGTGTATAAAAAAATACAGTTAACCAACGAGGTTGGTCCAAGTGGAAAACAACTTGGTATCGCTTAAACAAGTCTCGAGTTTGAGGTCTTATATATACAGAAAATCTTCGTTGTGAGACTCACCTTCTAAAATCATGTGTGCGATGCAGATCCATCTGAATTAGTGAAGAATAGTCAATCAAAGCCCCAAAAACAGAAAGGATAAAAAAAATATACAGTTAAAATTCCTTTTATTAGTATTGCAAATATCATAATTCAAATTTGATTTTATCATCTCACAAGAGAATTTTGCAATTGTAACAATACTTTTAATGGCAAAGTTGATTAGGTGATCATATGCCCCCAACAAAAAAATGTAAATCCCAATTCTCTATAGGAAAATTTATATTTGTTAAAGAAGTGATATTTTGAAGGTATTTGCTACAATCTTTCCAAATTGAATGAAACTCATTTCTCTCTTCTAACTTAGATAGTAATGATTATACTGAAAACCCCAAAAGTCTTTGTTTTTCACCTTTTGAAAATTGGAAATTAATGTTTTTTTTTTCAGACAGATTTTGATTTTGTAAACTGAAATTTAAAACGTAGTTTTCAGTTCATAATTTGATCAAACTTTTCCAACTCTCATAGCTCACCACTCATTTTTCACCATTTTCATTTCTCAATTTCAAAGATTTGAAAATAACAAGAGACTTCAACCCCATAAGGCATAAACAAAGCATTTAGCCATTTGCCTCTTCAAGTCTATCAACAGCACACATCTCTGTCCCTTTTATTGAGCTATTCAATTAGCAGTTATTAACAAAAACAAAATCCAAAACTTCTGCCACCAACTTCATTATAAAAAGGGTAAAGTACTCAAATGGTCTCTAAACTAGCCCAAAAAATATAAAATGATCACCAAACTTTCAAAAGTTACATAATGGACATTAAACTTTAGTTTTTGTTATAAAATGGTCACTGAGCTGTTAACTGTCGTTAAGCGAATGTCGTAATAATTACAAAAATTTGAATAATAATACATTTAATACTTCATATTTACACATTCAATCAATTTAGTCATAATCTAACCCTCATTATTGATGTCTAAATTGATTGAATGTATAAATATTGAGGATTAAATGTGTTGTTATACAAATTTTTGTAACTGCCATGTCACTCAGTCAACAAAAGTTAATGGCTCAGTGACCATTTTGTAACAAAAACTAAAGTTTAATGACCATTATGTAACTTTTGAAAGTTTGGTGACCATTTTGTATTTTTTAGGGCAGTTTAGTGATCATTTGTGTACTTTACCCTAAAAAAGTTTATTTAAAAATCCATACCAATATTGCTTGTTTTTTTAAAAGAGAAGGATTGGATTAAAACAACAAAATACAAAAGAAGGTTAAGGCCATGTAGGGGGAATAGTTAATGAGGGAGGACAAAGACCCTTTAGACTATTCTTTGCAACCCAATCCGCAGCCTTGTTACATTTGCAATGCACAAACGAAAAAGAAAGAAATGGAAGCTGAGCAACAATGGCAACACCAGCGTTATCAGATTTCACGATCGCTTTCTCCCAACCTGCTTCAACAGCCGCCAAGGTTCCCAAACGGACAATAGAAGCTTCAACGATAGAAACAGGAGAGGCAAGGAGAATTTGAGAACCACCTGCCACAATCATGTCAGCCTGATTCCTAGCAATGAAAGCAGCACAAGCAAGGCCATTTAGAGAGTCAAAGGCTGCATCTCAATTGATTTTAACAAAGTCTGAGGGAGGCAGAGTCCAAGCATGCTGGTATAGGAGAGATGGGGGAGATGAAGAAGGAATGACATAAGCCTTACTAGCACAAAAATCATGGAAAGCAGATTCAGCTCTAATCCAAACTTCCATAGGTGAGTCCACAAACCGAGGAAAAGATAAAAGAGTTCCTTGACTCCCAAATATGCCAACAAAGGAAAGCCAAAAGATTGATCCCATCCGTAAACAACCTATTCTTATTAAGAGTAAAAGCATCCTCCACCACTTGAAGAAACAAGGAAAACCTAGCTAAAACCTGAAGCACTCTAGATGGCCTGATCAAACAGACAGAAGAAGATAAGATGCTCCAAAGTTTCAACAGCATCACCGCAATGTGGGCAAGAAGGAACAATAGAGTTAGGTCTGTGGAACCGGGACTTGATAACACCTTTCGTAGCAACAATGTTGTGACAGGCTTTCCAAATAAAAGTTTTAATTTTTGGAAGGGTCTGAAGACCCCAAATAGAATGCTAGAGAGAAGGGTCAGAGTTCGGATCATCACTAGAACAAGGAATATCTTTTTGAGGCTCCCTTTGACATTATCATGTGTAGGGGTGCTTATTGAGTTGAGCAGCTCACAAACAACTCGAGCTCGACTCGGTCAAAATTCGGTTAACGCTCGACTCAAGTTGACTCAACTCGAAATCATGCTCAACTCGAGATCTTAGCGAGTCAAGTCGAGCAAGGCCCAACTCAACTCGATAAGTTCGTGAGCAGCTCGTTATTTTTTATAAAATCTTTTATGATTTTTTGGTGGTTACCTTAAAAAAATTTAATTTCAAATTTCCAAAACGTTTTGTATTTCCCGAGAATTAAAAAAAGTTAATTTGTATTAATAAGAAAGTAAATCATAATAATGAGCCTTTCCTTTTTTATTAATGTCTTTCTTTTTTCTTTTATTAGTACTTTATGTATAAAGTAGAAAAAAGAAAAAAATCTTCATTTTCCACTTCTAAAAAAATACGATTTAAAGTTAAAATCTCAGAATTCCTAAAGCATTCCCTCCTTTGTTGTTCATCGAAGATTGTTGAGAAAATAAAAAGATTCACACACTCGAATATAAACTTCATCTTTAACTTGGTCATGGCAAATTCGTTTATATATCTCCTCAGACCTCACATTTTTTCTTTTTGAATTTCTATGTTTATATTAAACTCTAATAGTATCACTAGATTTTACCTATATTAAAAAAACAAGGTAAAACTTTTGGCGAGCTTAACGAGCAACGGGTTGAGTTGAGCAACGAGATTTTTTAACGAGCACGAGTCGATAAAATTTTTATCGAGCTTAATGAGCAACGAGTCGAGTCGAGCAATGATATTTTCTAACGAGCACGAGTGTAGTATGAGTCAACTCATGATCGGCTCGCTCAATAAGCACCCCTATTTGTATGGTATCCTGATTTAACTGATTATTCTCTGTTTTTATAAAAAGGCCACACCAGAATATCTTTCACGTTGGGAACCTCCGATAGGAATAGAAGTAATAGCTTTGATGTCATCCCTAGAGAAGAAAGCAGAAAGCTTACCAACACGCCATCGTCTAGTATCCATATCAATGAGATCCGAGACCAAAAAATCCTGGCACTCAGTGGACCGAGAAGAAGAGATAGCCAGAGATGAAAGCGAGGGAATCCAACGATCCTCCCAGATTGAGATATCCTTGCCATTACCAACCCTCCATATGGAATCATTCTCGATCAACTTTAACCCCTCACGTCTAATCGTCCAAGCCCAAGAGGGGTTACTACCTCGAGAAGCAAGAAAAAAATTTCCACTTGGAAAATAAATTCCTTTTAGAACTCTGAACAGGAGCAAGGGTTCTTAAAAATTTGCCAAGCTTGCTTAGCAATAAGGGCAACATTAAAGGAATTAAGATCCCTAAAACTCAAGTTTCCCAAATCCTTAGCTTTTTACAACTTACTCCAATTAAGCCAGTGGATGCCTCAATTTTTCTCCTTTGATCTGTTCCACCAAAAATTCTCAATAATAGAGCATAGTTCATCACAAAACGTAGACAGAAGTCGAAAGCATTGCATAATATACGAAAGGATAGTTGTAACAACCACTTTGATCAAGAGTTCTTTGCCCGCTTGGGAAAGAAGATTGGCCTTCCAACTTTCAAGCTTTTGACGTGCTTTCTCAAGGATAAACCCATGGCTTTCTTTTTTCCTCTACCCCAAAGAGAGGGCAACCCCAAGTATTTACTATCACTTTCCATAATAGTAAAACCGAGCATATTCTGTTGTTCAGATTTCTTGCATTGTCTATTGTTAGGAGAAAAGTAGACAAAAGATTTCTGATAGTTGACCGACTGTCCAGTAGCCTTCTCAAAGATACTAAGGAAATTTTTAGCCGAAGCACAGTTCCCCTCGTTAGCTTTGGTGAATAGGACACAATCATCCACAAACATGAGATGAATAATAAGCGGACAACAACGCCTAATTCTGAAGCCATTGAAAGAATGATTCAGAACCTCTTTATCAATGAGCTATGAGAAAATATTAGAGACCAATAGAAATAAGAAATGGGATAGAGGATCAGTAACACCCTCAACCCGGTTTAGAAGAAAACCGGAATCGAAGATGTCACTGCAAAGAAAACTAGGTAGACTAGAACAAAAAATTTAAAACTTTTCGAAGCTGAACATGACATGTTAACAAAATTCTCTTTTATTTATCTTTTGAATCATTATCTCCACAAGAATAATTACACAACTTTTTATTCTTCTAAGAATAGGGTGTTGTCTTAGGATTTAAGCAACTAGAAACCAAACGGTCATCATATCATCATACTTACAATTCAAGAGACCTTTCTATCATCACGCTATCGTAGCTTAAACAACAAGATACCATTCGGTTATCTTACTAGCAACAGCAAACAAGACATAAAGAACCATTTACAGATGTGATAACCTCTCAACATCTTATACAAATACATGATATAAAGGTGTAATTTTTGAATGTTTTATGCATAGCCAGTTTTAAACCTGGACATTAGAATCAAATGATACTAAAACTTCTTTAACATATTCTATAGTTTCTCACTAGTTAAATCCATTTAAACTTGTGTGTTATAACGAGTTTTAGAAATGTCTAAATCGAGAGTTTAAAGACACATGGTTTACAACTCACTTTGCAAGCCTTCTTTAGCTTTTGTGTTACTAACCGAGACTCATACTTACCATTCATACCAAGCATAACACATATCATTTGCTCATGTTATGACTAGTGAACCTTATTTGAATTTCAAAAGTTCTATCATATTGAGTCAAACAACAGAGCTCATATGTCTAACTTAATATATATACAAATTCATCTCTTAGCATACTATACAAACCAATCCATATATCATATCATACCTACAGTTCAAGCATAGTATACAATGGACACTATCATGAGACTTGTTTAATGAACTACATATTGAATCATTTGACTACTTTGCCTTTATAAGACATTACACTTATTTCCAAGGATTTATAAGAGCCTCAAGGTGTAATATAATTTACCATGTTCACCTTTCTTCAAATTCCACTTAACCAATTCGTAATATCAAATCGAAGATACATTCACAAATACAGTCTAGCATTGCTAGATCATATTACAAGATAGGTATAACTCTTTAATCACGATTTAATTAGTTTGCCTATTATTGGCTGTCCCATGATCACTTAAACACAACATCACATATATCCATATACAAACATCAACTTAAATTCATATCTAACACAAAACTAGTCTATAAACGATCATTTGATCCATATCTAATGTAATTTATCTACCAAGCATTCATGCGTACCAGGTCTATCCAATAATTTAAGGTTATTAATCGAACCATAAATGACCTAATACAATCCAATTAAAGCAAGAACCAATAATATATAATAAAATGATACACATAAATGCAATGCCACCACTAGGAGACTAAGAAGACTTAGGTATATGTAGCTATTACAATTGTGACTTGCAACCCCAAAAACATGATCGATCCTTGGTCAATTAATCAACCTGCAAATGCATGACAAACAAGCGCATTAGGCTTAAATAGCCTAAGTGAGGTAGCAACCATGATAGGATAAAGTAATAATCAATGAAGAAACAAAAATGATCAACCAAGGTTTTATAAGCATTTAGGTTAGACTTAAAGTACAATGTTTTATTTTTAAAGGCTCAATTTAGAAGCTTATTCAAGACTTATGAATCACAAAACTTATCTTGCCTACCGAGGGCCTTAACAAGGCATCATGCTCACCAAGAGCCTTATCAAAGTATCATGCTCACCAAGAGCCTTATCAAAGTATCTCAGAGTACTTTCAATATTCTTTTAGAATTCTTATTTGATTATTCACAATGTTCATGTCTTTTAGAAAGTTTTCCTTGGATCACATTTGGTTATGAATAGTATTGGTCCGTGTTTGACCTTATAGGTCCATATTACACATAGCACAAAGCACATAACAATGGCTAGCGACTGAACATAACAATCCTAACTTCTCAATTATCCAACCAAAATGTTGCCAATCTCCTTACATCCCCCCGTTACCTCCTACTGTCGCCAATATATCACATATATAAAGGGGCATCCCCCGAGCCGTAGCTCATGGACCGTAGTCCCGAAATTATACCATGTACTATGCCAAAGTGTCTAAGGGCTTCCATTGAATAGGCAACTTAGATTTATTATGTTTAAAATCATAAGGGTATCTTATGATTTAAGCAATCTATCTTGTTTCTTTTCTTAATTTCTTATAACATATAACAAGCTTTTAGCTTCTTTAGCTTTAAGATTTCATGACTTTATAAGAATAAGGCTTAGTATCTTCTTTAAATTTTATGGCATCCTTGGTCAGAAGTTAGCTTCAAAACTTTATTACAAGGTAGTTTATCATCACATTCATACATCATAACATAGCATAGAAAAAGTGCATAAGTATGCAACCATAAACAAAATATTTATAAAGATGCTATGCCATGAGTCATGTTACCCTCCCCAATGTGCTCTACTTGAGCTTATGCAAAATGTACACCATTAAAACAAAGTGATCAATCAACAAAGATTAGGGTGACACCTTGTCATCCCGGATGCATAACTACACTCACCTAATATCATGAAGTTACGAGATACCCGAGTCCATAATTTCCTTAGCTTCCACTAACTCTTATCTTCTACTCATCCAATCATGATATGTACCTCAACCGAAAATAGCAAATCATTATAATCTATCCAAATTCAACCAGCTTACAAACAGCCCCTAAACATAACTATATACATACAAAAACAATCCAATTCAAGTATGTGTACACATAGATGCACAAAATAGTTTTCATTTTTATGTAGATACACATCAAAATAGTCTCAATTATATGTATTCACGATTACATGTCCAAAACAATCCTCAAGCTTTCATATATACTCATAATTGTCCAATTGAACATGTACACACAATTTCACATCAAATCAGCCCATATATTATCAATTTCATTCAAATCTGGGCAGCTTAAACATGTATACATGATTTCACATCAAAACAGTCCATATATTATCAATTTTATTCAAATCTTGGCGACTTAAACATGTATACACGATTTCACATCAAAACAGTCCATATATTATCAATTTCATTCAAATCTGGGCAGCTTAAACATGTATACACGATTTCACATCAAAACATCCATATATTATCAATTTCATTCAAATTTGGGCAGCTTAAACATGTATACTCTATTTCGCATCAAAACAGTCCATATATATGTTTAAATACAATCAAACAGCCCTGGTTTCACATGCATTCACGTAGGTAATCAAAGCAGTTCCTGTACATGTTTAAATATAATCGAACAACCTTTAATTTATAGGCATACAAATAAACATGCTTAAAACAGTCCAGCCATTTAATAAGATTGCAAAATAGTCCCTTATTCCTTCATGTTTATCAAAACAGTCCTATTTTACTAATTTTCACAAAATGCATTTCAAGGCAGCTTATATAAGGCATTAACATCTTCTAATACTTATAATTAGACTCTTCCCCTAATTTTATCAATTTAAAACAGCCCACATAAGTTCTCATACTCACAAAACAGTCCACACATACATCATATTCCCAAAACAATTCTAAATTCCTCACATACTTGTAGATACATGTTCAAGCAGCCCAAACATGTGATATTTCTTATCTTTTTAGTCACAAATCTATCCACCAATCCACATACATACTTCATGAAAACAGAACACCATTTAAATTCACATGTGTACCTTCGAAACAGTCCCTTAATTCTCTATATTTTCAGAGCAGCCCCAAATTAATTATACTCATTTTTATACAAGCAAACTAGCCCTTAAAATTCATGTCCATGCTAAAACTGTTTCAATTACTGTCACATCCCTAAAATTAGCCTAGTCAAAATTTGGTTTCGATGACCGGAATTTGTATCGGGTATGCTCGGAAGTATAATCTTCCAATCCTTGTACTCAATTTGAAGTAATGAAAGTTGTTTGGACTTGATTTAATTTGTGAAGATCTTTTTGTAAGAAATTCAAAGTTGGAAATGTTGTTTTCAAGCCAAGAGTATTGGTACGGTGGGACTGGTATCGATACAATTTTAACTAGGCATTTCGATACAGTAAGACCTATATCGGTACGACCTAACTGTCATAACGAACTTACCCATTTTAGCTTAGCCGTATCGATACGGCCATAAGGTGTATCGATACGGGTCTCTGCAAAAATTTGCTTTGAATATTAAATTGAAAGATAAAAAGGAATAAGTGATGAATCACCGCCTTGCTTGCCCCTCCCACGTGAAACACCTTAGAAAAGGTGACTAATTGTCATCCAATTGACAATTGAATGAAAGGAAGAAAAGATGATTGAATTGGGTTTAGCAAACCCTCAAGGATAGGAAAGCTCCCTATTGGTCCATATGTTGGTGGGGGAATGATTAAAGATGAAAAATGGTTTTAAAATGAGAAACACAAGCTCTCTTCCTCACTTTTAACCTCCCATAAACTAAATCCCACCCTTGTCTTCCAATAAGAAAGTACCACCATTGTTTTCCTTAACCTCAAGCTTAAGCAATCACCTCGATTCAATCCTTGACCTTTGTTTAATCTCGATATAGCGTTTCAAATCTTGTATCTCGGTAAGTAAAAGCCCTCAATCAATTTTTGAAATCCATGAATGATTGGAGTTTAATTTCAAATCAAAATTCTAAGCCTAATATTTGAAGCAAGTACTATATTGTGATTGTAACAATTCCATGTGTTTCTTCCTAGCCCAAAAATTGGAAGGAAACAATCCGTCATCTCCAAACAAGCCTAGGAGCAAAGGGATCAGAATCTGAGAACCTTGAAGTCTTTGAATACTAAGTGAGTGTAGTTGTGTTAAGGGATGGGTATGGAGCCATCCCGCTGCATTTGTTTTGTGTTATGATTGCATTTTTGTTTAAGGGCTCAAGTAGAGCAAGCATATGTGGACTCTAACGGTAAGCATGGTAAGCTTCAATAATGTTTGATATACTTGTAAATTCATATTTGATATCCGATTCATGCTTGTATATGGATTTTGATATAATTGTGTTATGATATGTTACGTGGAGCTAAGGCTCGATTTTCTATCCGATATGATGTGATCCGAACGGTAAGAATTATGATGAAATATGTGATCTTAGACATTGGATACAATTGGCATGCCATAGGGTTATTCGAGCTCTCCAAGTAAGGGATTGCACTACGGTCCGAGGCTACGACCTATATGTGTGGTGAAATAAGGATGGATTGTGTAAGGGACTATCCAGAGCTACGGCTCAAGGCTACGGCCTATTTCTGATATGTGTGGTGTGCAGGGGAATCTGTGCATCCATTGGTTACCATGTCCAAGGAAATGATGTGTTATTATGATTTACAATTGCTGTATGAGATCATGACTAATGGCTTGAATATGTTCATATATGATTAATGCTATGTGAATTGTTGATCAAGCATCCCCATATGACATTCATGTAGATAATAAGCTTATTGTGCATTGTTATGACTACCTTACTAGGCTATGTAAGCCTAACATTCGTGTGTCTCACGCATTTCAGGATCTTAAAGAATTTTGGTCTTCGATCGTGTGTTGCGGTTGTAAGTCACTCCTACGACTCATATGTATGCTTATCTTTTGCCTTAAACTCCTAGTAAGGTGGCATATGGTCTAAACATGTTATAAATGTGCTTTACTATGTATGCTTATCTTTTGCCTTAAACTCCTAGTAAGGTGGCATATGGTCTAAACATGTTATAAATGTGCTTTACTATGTATGTGTAATAGCCTAAAGGTGACCAAATGCTTAATAGTTAGTATGATATGATTGTGAGTTAGTTAAACTAGTAAAATGAGCCTAAAAGCCCTAAAAGGTGAAAACTAGGTAAATGGACTTAGAACGTTCTAAAATTTTGTATGCTAGTAAAAATATGGATATTGGACTTGCTGGTAAAATTTGGTTAAATTTAGACAAAATTCAACAGGTTAAATTGATAAAAAAACTAGCTAAAATCTGCTATTATAGGACAAACGTATCGGTACGGGTGATGGCGTATCAATACGGCCTTGCATAATGTGACCAAGTGAAACAGGGCATGTCGATACACTAAGGGGGTGTATCGGTACGAATCTTGATAGTAAGGTCTAAAAAATAAATTGCATCGGTACGGTCTATAGGGAGTATTGAAACGGTCAACCTTAGTCAACGTGTATCGATACAGGTATGTTACCTTCGAATCTGGGAAATGAAAATTTGGCTTAGCATACCAATATGGTTCTTAGGGTATCGGTACGAAGTTAGTTAATTATGTTAAAAGACATAGAAACTAGTTTTAAGAAGTTTGCAAAACGGTCACTAAAATTTGTACAGCCTAATTGGATGGGTAAACGATCTTCGTTAATAACAAAACTTCATAGGTTAATAATTGATAGGTTTAATCGTAGGTTAACAAAAAGAAATTTTGATGAGGACCATTAACTTGTAAGAATTATGGTTTAGTCCCTAAGTTCAAAAAGAGATTAATAAATGATCCGAATAAGTTCCTAAACTCCAATTAAGCTGCCGAATCCTCGATATGTTTTCCGGTAACACTTTCCGACCTGGCTCTCTACCAGGCAGGGAAATGGGGTGTTACAATTACATATATAGAATTACACATACGAAGCAATTAATTATCTCATTCGAATGTTTCAAAACAACCCCTAATACAAGACTAGACTACAATTCAATAGAAATTACTACTCGTCCATTCGAACTCAAATCACCTATGAGGTAAGCCATCTATTTGAACCTTTCTAACAATCAAAAATCAAAGGGGACTTATCATGGTTTAGCTTTTCTTTAAACAAACATCAAAGCTTAGATTATACAAAAGATTCACATATACTCATCCAATTTGAGTTCTAACACAAGAATTGTAACAAGAGTACCCACCCCTAGTCTTTATGGATCGGACAAAGATCAAGAATTTGAGTTATTAAAGCTCAATTTCTACAATTCCATAGCCATAGTTTGAGCTCCCTTTCTCTCACTCCCCATGGGAGGATCGGCCTTGGAAGGAAAGATGATGAGAATTTTTCTCATCTTTTCTCAATCCCCTCCTCAATGCCGAGTCACCACTCTCAAATACTTGGCATTGTTATTTCATGGACACATATACAAGTCCCTCATTGTATAAAATATTTGCATGAAATCATCAAGTCTAAGACATTAGACGATTTAGTCATTAGCACAATGAGCATCCATTTATTCATTTCTTTCTTTTTGGTCCTAATCTATTAAATTAGTCACCTTAATTCTCAATAGATGAAATGACTTGGGAATCAAAAGTGATAATATATTCTAAGCCTAGTTTTGGAATGATTTAACAGCTTACTTGTTTGGAATCTGAGTATCGTATCTATAGGGATTGACCAAGAATTTAATTGTTTAACAGTTTACTTGTTAAAGGAATCAAGAATGTTTGGAATGATTTAAAGGTTTGTTTTAGATAATAACTAAAGGAATGAAATGAAAGGAAAGAAAACAATTTGGCAAGAGGAAGTAGTCAAATGAGTGATGAGTGCTGGCAAGGGATGTTTAGTTTTTACGCTAGCTATGCCAGCTATTAATAATGTCCTACCTTGGATTTATTGCTGAGCAGATTTTAAGAGTGGCATTGCCTTTGTCGATGGCAATACCCTAAGTTAACCATGTCAAAACCCCTATATGTCTATAGTGAAGCTTTTCAGTAATTAACTTGATTAAGTTTCAATCTATACTACTAAGGGTTGTATTCACTTCTGAAGTAAGCTCATACACTTGAACATGTTCTGTCGAACCTTCTCTCCTTAGTACCTGGAAACTTATCGTTACCCCTCAAGTCTGTTAAGATATTAAGGCGTAATAAGCAAACAATGCCAAGTATCATATGACAAAGAATTTAGGTAAAATGAGTACTATCCAGATAGAAAACAATGCCAAGATATTCAGATTATTAAAAAACAAACATAAACAGAGCGTTAAACATAAACATCCCCAACCAACTGTAAAAGCTTAGTTCATTGTTAGGGGTTCTATCCACAAAACATCATCGTATCTCCATATCATCATTTAAATATAAATAAAGACTAAGAGAATGGGCAAGAAGGAGGTTCGTCGATGTAGCACTTCGAATGCTCTAAAGCTCTCGGTCTAAGATGGTCGAACCATACAGCCTCTAACTTCTTCTTTCATCACTATGCTCTATGAAGTTGTTTGATCTCTTCCTTTAAATAGGCATGCATGGATAACCCTAGAGTGTGTTTGAATTTGAAATTTGATTTCGCACTAAGGATAAAGCGTGTTATCTTCTTATCTCTATTGGAATTTTAGGGTTGACGTGTGCTGGGTTTAACGATTACTTTGATCGGGCATCATACATCACTTCTATGCCAACCGAGCTTGGCAATCTCTGGTCCAACTTTGCCAACTACAACTCGATAATTCTTTTATACTTTCCTGCTTCATGCTCCTGCGCTGCTATGCCAAGCTTGCCCTACTCCTAACCTACATCAATGCTAGCAAAATAACCCTTCATACTGGTAAAATACAAACTCCCTCACTCATGCAAATGCATGATTTTAACAACTAAATGCAAACATATATACTTGAAGACAATCAAAAGCATTGTGAAATATGCATAAAAATTAGTGTTTTCTAGTTGTTAACATTCCCCAAACCTAGCTCATTGTTTTGTCCTCAAGTAATGCAATTACAAAAAACAGAACAAAATAAAAAAGATACCTCGACAAGAATTGTTCTAAATGTCAACAAGTGCTAGTAAGCAAAATCTGGCCCTAGTTCTTTTCTCAGGTATCCCAGTGCAACAATGCCAAGCAGATCAACAAATTCAAGTACAACAATATAACACTAGTCTAAGGTTATGAAGTGTGCATGAAGTGCATGCAATATGCATCAAGTATCATTGTACTCCCTTAGTCAAATTTAATACCCAAACTCAGAATTATTTTTTTTCTTTTTTATTCGCAAAGGGTTTCTGCTGGCAATATTTTTAGACTTGCTTCGTAATACTATTTGGTGTAAGAAATAAGAGGGAGCATACCACGAACCCCTACGTTAGTCCATACATTACTAGGCTTTACTCTTCAACTCATACCCTAAAGTTTTCAACTTGAGAACTAAGAGGGAGCAAACCACGAATCCCCAAGCTACTTATTATCTCTAAGGCAGATGAGAGTTCTTATATTTTTTCTTGCCTTGGCAAAATATTGTTTCCTTATTATTTGTTTTTGCCCTGGCATCATCATCATCATCATTTTTTCTTCTGAGCTTAGTTTCAAGAATTCTAAGTTTGTTTAGGAATTAGATGCATACTACGTGTTAAGTAAGACTTCAGTTTCCTAAACTAGAGATTAATTGCCAAGCAGTCCTGGCATTACTAATCTGCCATCACATGCAAGGGAGGATTTACAATTTCATCATCGGCCAGAGTATGCTAAAGAAAATTCTAACTAATCTAGCAAAGTGTTGACAAAATTTCCAAATTTAACCGAGGCAAAAAATTATTTTTAGTGGTTTGGCATGCAGAATTATACCTAGTCTATATGGCAACAAAATGCAAACAAAAATATAAACATGAATGCATGACATGACAAAAGATGCGAGTCAACACCCCCAAACCAAAGGTGTGCATTATCCTCAATGCATGAAAATAAATATAAACAAAAGAAATAAGATGGCATGTATGAACAAATAAAAAAAATAAATGTAAGGAGTTTAAGGGTAAGAGGATTTCTCTTTGGAGTTTTCTTGGCGTGTTACACGAGTCTTTCTCTTGACAAAGCTCCCATGATCAGGAGCCATGCATTTCCCTTCTTGCTGGGCTTTGATGCGACCGTGGAAGCTCCAATGTCACGGAGAACTTCCTTGACAATCTGTACTGGCTCCGAGGTGGCAAAAGCTTTAGTGGCAGCAAATGAGGCAGGTGCAACGGGTGTTCCAATAGCTTTGGCTTGAATTCCTTATTCTTCTGATTCGGGCGGCATGTTTGTTCTTGTGGACTCAACTTGGATAGGGGACACTAAGATGATGGCATTTGATTGCGCCGGAGTATGGACAGGGTGAAGACTGGCTGTCACATCATCGTTAACAAAAAGGTCGGTAGGAAACTCAGGATATATTGGCAATGTGTGTGCATGTATTCCTTCAAGAGTTTTCTTGAGGGTATAGTCCTACACATGAGTATATTGCTAGATCTTGGTGTTTTGCTCCTCTGCTTTCTCCACCTTTTGACGAATGATCTCTTGGCATTGGTAGATTTGAGAAAGCATTGCCACTGAACCAGCTGGCATAAGAGTCTCATGTTCCGCATTGGGCACCTTAGCCTTGGACACTGACTCTGTATTCTTTCATTTGCCCTTCTCCTTAGCAATGAGTTACCGCTATAGGGAAGGAGTGATAGTTTTTCCCTTGCTTTCTTGGACTTTGTCTGAATCAAGCTTTGGCACACTGTGTTGCATGCCAATATTAGATATTAATAAAGGGAAAAACAAAATTCAACTACCCTTACCAGCGTACTTATAGGTTTCATCGATAATGATACAACTAATGTTGATCTTGCAGCCCACAATGATCGAATGCAACAAGGCCAACATCTCTTCTGAGACAGTCTCATTATGGGTGGTTGGCATCATATTTGCCTTCAAGAAGTGGTTCCACTCCTTTGGTTGTGGCTTCAGTGCCAGCCGCTTCACCATCCGATGGCCCTTTGATGATACGTTCCACTAGGTGCCAGGTTCACATATATATTTCAGTATCTTTTGCCTCTTGGCAGTGTTCAACGTGTCAGCAAACTCAGAGTGCTCTTCTCCTGCACCATCCAAATTAAACATATTATTAATATACCCCTAATCAAATCTAACGCACGTACCTTGTATGAGCAAGAAAGGCGAATATTTGGTCGTAAGGTGGGCATAAAACTCTCAAACAATATTCGAATAGATGTCCCCTATTTGTTGGCAAAACAACTCCTACTTGTGCTTCTTGACCACCGTTTTGAACTCCGATGGATAACCCAAGCTGGGTTCATTCTTGAACTTAAAATTTTTCTCGTAGCAAAACGTTCTTGTGACAAAGTTCTCGTATTTCTTGTGAATTTCTTCATTAAAGAAGATTTTAAAAGGTGTTGAAGAATATGCAATGGAGAAAGTTTTGGGAGAAATAAAAAAAATTTGGGGAAAAGAAGAGTTGGATTCTTGCTTTCTTTCCAAAGAAGATGAAGAGAAAGAGTAAAGTTTTAGCTAAGGCAAATGTTGGGGTTTAAGTAGAGGGAAAAGTAACGATTGAGGGTTTTAATGGTGTAATTAAATGGGGCCAATGATGGAGGAGAGGCGTGTTTAGGGAGAGTGGTGTATTTAGGGGAAGAGATATTGATGATCTTAAAGGATGATGATAAGGTAGGTGAAGAGACGCCGAAGGAAAAAAAAGGGGATAAGATATAAAGGATGGGTTTAAATTTTAAAATTCAACTTTTACCCTAAGCAGCTAGGGTTTATCCCACACTTAGCAAAAAATTTCACTCTTCCTTGGGCCTAACTCACACAAGTCCAAGCGTGCAATGTTGGATTTCCACACGCTAGCCCTGACCTGGGCATGCTACCTGGCAATATAACCTGTACATGTACCCACTCAAAGCAAACCTCTCAAAACAAAAAAATAAAATAAAATAAAGAAAATACTAACTGAATTAAATTCTACAAAATCAAAGAAAAACATCTAACCTACTATGTACATACATCAACCTGTGATGGTGTTGGAGCTCACTGAATTTTTGCCAGGAGAATAATCTCCTTGGTATTACCATGATTACCTTCCAGATAATGTTTCAGCCTTTGGCCATTTACCTTAAAATTTGTTCTAGTCTTCAAATCCTTGATATCAACTGCTCTATGAGCATATGGTTTGACAACTTCGAAGGGTCCCGACCATCTGGACTTAAGCTTCCTAGGAAATAGTTTTAACCTAGAGTTAAATAACAGAACTCTTTGATCAGCATCAAAATGCCTTGGCAATATTTTTTTATCATGCCACCTCTTTGTCTTCTCTTTATACAGCTTGGCATTCTCATAAGATTGAGCTCGAAATTCTTCTAACTCATTCAGATCTAATAGCCTCTTCTCACCGGTAGCCCTCTATTCCATGTTAAGCTTTTTGGTTGCCCAATAAGCTCGATGTTCCAATTCCACTAGCATGTGGCATGCCTTCAAAAAACAAGTCTATATGGGGAGGTTCCCAAAGGAATTTAAAAGCTATTTTGTAAGCCCATAGAGACTCATCTAGTCTCAAGGACCAGTCATTCCTTGTTGGATTCACAATCTTTTCCAAAATATTCTTAATATCCTTATTTGAAATCTCTGCTTGGCTATTTGTTTGGGGATGGTAAGCTATGGCAATCTTTTTCTGGATTCCATATCTCCACAGAGCTTTAGAAATTAAATTACATTTAAAGTGTATACCTTCATCATGTATAATAGCTCTGGGAGTACTGAATCGAGTGAAGATATGCTTATGCAGGAACTTGGCTTGGCTTTGTTGGTTGGCAAAGCAAAAGCTTCAACCCATTTTGAAACATAGTCAATAGCCACAAGGATATATAGATTACCAAATGGTGGAGGAAAGGGACCCATGAAGTCTATTACTCATACATCAAATAGTTCTACTGGCATAATGTTCTAGAGCAGTGATTGATGCATGCTGGAGATGTTCCCCGTCTACTAGCATCGATCATATGCCTTGGAAAAATTATGGGTATCCTTGTACAGTGTGGGCCAAAAGAATCCTAACTGCCACACTTTATTTGCGGTTTTCATCCTAGCGAAATGGCCTCCATACGATGCTGCATGGCATAATTGCAATATGTTGTGTTGTTCATCTTCTAGAACACACCGATGTATCACTTGATCAACACACTACTTGAAAAAATTGGCTCATCCCAATAATATTGCTGAACATCTCGCAGAAATCTTTTCCTAGCATTACTCGCCAGATTCGATGGCAAAATTTTACTTACTATGTAGTTGACTATTTCAGCGTACCATGACATAGAATTGACTGCTAGTAAATACTCATATGGGAATTCATCCCTTATGGTAGCGGTCTTGCCATCCTCAAGGTGATGCTCTAATCGTGATAAATGGTCACCTACCAAGTTCTCACTCTCCTTCTTGTCTCGGATCTCGAGATCAAGTTCTTGCAGTAAGAGCGTCCATCGGATTGGTCTAGGCTTGACATCCTTCTTTGCCAAGAGATATTTTAATTCTGAATGGTCTGTGTACACCACAACTTTGTTACCTACCAAATAAGATTTGAACTTGTCAAATGCAAAGGCAACCGTGAGAAATTCTTTCTTAGTTGTGGAGTAATTAAGTTGGGCTCTATTTAGCGTCCGGCTGGCATAGTATATGGTATGGAAAATTTTTCCATGCCTCTGTCCCAACACTAATCCAACGGCATAGTCGCTGGCATCACACATGAGCTTGAATGACTCATTCCAACCCGGTGCCACGACAATAGAGGCATTAATCAATCTTTCTTTAAGTTCTTAAAACGCTCTTAAACAAACATCATCAAATGCAAAAGTGGTATTTTTTCTTCCAAAAGCAAGCATAAAGGTTTAGAAATTTTTGAGAAATCTTTAATAAAATGACGATAAAAACCTGCATGTCCCAAAAAACTTCTAATACCTTTTACACTTGTAGGAGGTGACAATTGTTTGATTACCTTAACTTTTACTTTGTCAACTTCCAGTCCTCTCTTGGTTACTTTGTGTCCGAGAACTATGCCCTCCTTCATCATTGTAGCGACTTTTTTCCTTTTTTCCTTCTTTTCTTTAAGAAAATCACCGATACAGGTTATCCCCACATTTTTTGAAAGTTGAATTTTAGGGGGATTTCTTTTGAAAATTCTTATTCTTTTAAAAACAATAAAAAAACTTGGAATCGCCACCGGCCACTTGGATAAGGTAGGTTGGACACCACAAAACCAGAAATTCATTTTGAAAGGGTTCGGGAGTTGGTTACGCGTGGGGAAGGATTAACACCTCCATCACACCCGAAAATCGGTACCAAAATATTTGTTGCTTTTAAAAGGATGGAAATTGTTGAAATTTAAATTGAATTTAATTAAGTGTACTTAATTGAAAATTGACCTTAATTGAACGAGATTTATCAAATCAGTGGATTCAAATTGATTGGACATTTAATTAATAAAGATGACGATACCTCAGACCATAGATTAAACCGACATAAAAATAAGACCGTCTGCCATATTAATTTATGGTTCAAATTTCGTACGTCACCTTTATGCATGATGCAAGCATTTAGGTATGATGTTATGATATTGCCAATTTTAATTATCATTTTCCTCAGAACGCTAAGGATTAATCCAAATATTCGATCAACATCTATTAAGGCAAGACTGTTACGACATGAATATCGGGATTAATGAATACCTCATTTTCATGATTTAAATTAATTAACATGCAATCAAAGCATTAAAAGTCATATGAATGACAAGTAAAATGCATGTCACATAAGACTAGCAAATAAACACAAGGTAAATACAAAGAAAGGCATGAAATAAATATACAAGATCTCAAATGTCAAATATTAAAACATTATATTATATGAAGACCATGTTATATACATATAATAGGTATTATATATATACGGGTATCATATGTATATACAAAGAAGGGCAACAGCCGTATATGTGTGTAGTTTCCAAACTATGTATTATATAATATACATAAAAGAATGTACTATACTATGTAATATACATATCAAACCATATATAATATACTTATATAAAACCATATACATATCATATAGAAACATATACTATATCTATATCGTATAAAAACACATTATATATATATATCAAAAGCCACATTATACATATAAAAACACAACCAAAACAAAGCAAGAACACAATTATCAATAGAAATTAAATGCTGGAAATTAAAGGAAATAAGATGCAAAACAGAGAATAAATATGCATGATTAAAGGGGGCGAATCAGGGGGCTCTAACACTGGAAATAGGACTCCATCAAACCAAAAATTTTTAAGGACCAAAACAAGGTTTTACCAACAAGAAACTGGTTTCAATTGAAAAGGGGAATGAATCGAAAACATTTTGAAAAATCCAGGGACGGGGGGAACGATTTTCAAACACGAAATGGCCTATGGTGGGTGAGGGGGATTTAAAAAAAGAAATGACCCATTTTGTTTTGTAAAAGCTGGTATAAAATGCCTTTTTAACCAAAAACAGAAATTTTTGGATCAATTCTTCTAAAAATAGCCTAAACGCTCTGTTCTCTCTCTTCTTCCCTGATGAACACCATCGTTTGTCAGGGAAAAACTCTGAAACCGATCACCGTACTACTGCATCGGCCACCGTTCGCCGACAGTCGGTGAACCTAAAAAACCCTAAAAATAGCTCTTTTGATCAACCTAAACCTAGATCCGAACTCCTTTTGCTTGAGAAACAACAAAACCCTTCCCTTTTTACAGAAAGGACCAAAATCCCCTTTTGCTTTAAAAGAGCGATGAACAACGACGTCTCCTCTAATCGGCTCACCATGTATAGCCTAAAAGGAGGCTAAGAGGCTTGTCACCAACAAGAGAGGGAACGACCCCAGAGAAGATGAACCAAACCCAAGGTATAAATGAAACCCTGGTTTTTTTTATGTAAGCTTATGCTTCGAAATTAAAAAGAGAGATGGGTATACCCCTGAAACTTATGAGGCTACTTTTTGCTTTCTATTCCTTTGTCCATAATCCCCGTCTTCTTGGGTTACAAAATAGTTTGCTTTTGGTTTTATAACACCGAAATATTACATGATTTTAAAATAAAGAAATCGATCCTAAATATGCTATTGGTTGCCTCTGTATGCTTTTGGCCGGATTCATGTTTGCCACTGTGAAATGTTTGCTTGCCCCATAAAATCCCCGTTTTTGAAGTTGCACCCTCTGACATTTTGGTTTTTTGTTTTTCTCTGGCTCTCGTACGAGGGGATGGGACTAGAGAGAGAGCACGGGGTCCATGGCACGTGGTTGCTGGCAGTGGGCTTGAGGGAGGATGAAATTTGGGCCGTTGGTAGAGATCTGACGGTCACGAAGGAGTCGAAGCATCGTGCGTGAGTTCCACGTGCGCGTGGAGTATCCAAGGAGCCGCACGTGTTGAAGCAGGGAGATGCTCTCGGTTGAATCGTGGTCGTTAGATCAAATTTGATCTAATGGTGGAGGTTGGGATGCGCCAAAGCAAATAGGGATTATCAGATTAGGATTTTGAATGTAATTAGACCTTATGGCTTATTTTGGGCAAAACGGGCTATAATGTATATTTTATATTTATTTGGGCTTTAATGTAATGGACTATATGATAATAAACTGGGGTGTTTATTTATTTAATTAAGTTCATATGCATATTTTTGTATTTTAATTTGAATAATAATAATAATAATAATAATAATAATAATTAACATATAGTAATAAAAATAAGATAACAATGAAAGAAAGATAACATAATGGATGTAACATAATATACTAATAATATTTAAGGGTTTTTCAAAGGGATATTAACATAATAATGATAATCAAACATGACAATAGATATAATACTATATATATCACTAATATGTACAAATAGTACTAATAATATTTTTTATTTGTTTTAGTCTTAATCATACTATATAATTAAAATAGATAAACAATGCCCTTGATTGCATAGATTAACAAAAAGTAAAAACAGGTTAACACCCCGGACAAAATTACTGATTACAACTGCCCCTCTTTGCTTATTCTTGTGGAACAAGGATAAAGCAAAGACCATAAGCACTAATTTTGTTCTACTTTTTTGTATGAAGATTTCGAGCTGCGAGTTTCTCCTATATAGAACTGTTCACCCTCACTCTTCCTAAAACCTAGAGCTATGAGTATCTGCCCCCTTTGCCCCGAAGACTCTAAGCTATGAGTATCTACCTTCATTGCTCGGGAATTGTTAAGCTATTGGTATCTGTCTCTTTTGCTCTGAGAACCCTGAGCTATGAGTATCTACCTTCTTTGCCTTGAAGTTCTAATACGGCGAGTTTGAAATCCTTCACCTAAAATCCTTGAGCTTTGAGTATCTGCCTCCTTCGCTCTGAAAACCCCTAGCTATGAGTATCTGCCTCATTTGCTCGGAAGTTCTAATACGACGAGTTTGAAATCCTTCACCTGAAATCCTTGTGCTTTGAATATCTACCTCCTTCGCTCTGAAATCTTGATGTGGCGAGTTTGAAATCTTTCGCCTAAAATCCTATCTGGATTTTCACTTTGTCGTTCACCCCTCTTCTTAGAAGGTATCCGACTTATCTTTTTTGCTTGCTCCTAACATAGGGATGTCTAACTAGATATGATGCATGAACAGTGGAATCTGAACATCACTTCGACGCTTTCACTTTCATGTTTAATCCTCCTTGGCCTTCTTTTTGCTTCCTTAATCTTTGATGGTGTTTTATCTCATATTCAAGTTCAACCATCAGTGTTCTCCTTTTTTGAATTTCTGTTCTAAAGCGCATTTTCAGGTTTTCACTTTAGCTTTATTTTCTCTTAAAGCACCCTTTTCGAGTTTTCACTTTAGAGGTTTTTCTTTTCTCTTTCTCTCTTTTCCTTTTTCTTCTTCTTCTTCTTCTTCTTCTTCTTCTTCTTCTTCTTTTTTGCTTTTTATTCTTTTTATTCTTTTCTTTTTTCTTTTTTTCTTTTTATTCTTTTTATTCTTTTTTTCTTTTTCTTCTTGGGTCCCTTTTTGGGTTTTCACCTAGAGATGGTTTCATTTTCATGATTCCTCTGTCTCCAAGCGACAGACTTGGATTTTGATACGGTCGGGGCTCGTCTTCTTAATCCTAACAATTGAAATTTCCTCTTAGCTCAACTTTAACACAATTCTCTGTACCACATGCACTTAAAGGGTTAGAACATAGTAATACCAAGAAATCCTTTGCTTTTCATGAATCTTTATCAACCTAATTGCCGAATGCTTGTAAAAAGATATAAGAATGTACAAAATTATACTTCATCATTGTTTCGAAAGTTTAATGTAATTCGAAAGTCATGGAAAACATGAAAAAGGGAAAACCAAGTATGATGTCATGTTCCAATAATTGATTACATGAATGATGCGAGAGCCCATCGACCGAAGTAGATCCCTTGCTAGAAATTCTTCTCTGAATCCCAACTTCTAAGAAGGTTCGACTTTGGGATGCCTAATTTTTGAAAACTATCTGAGCCCCCCTTTTTAGGTTTTGAACTCAAATCCTCATTTGGTTTCAAGACGTCATTTTTCTGGGTTTTACCTTGAACCCCCCATTTTTTATACCTAAAGTGCCTTTTTAGGTTTTCACCCTAGGCATCTCATTTTGCGAAGCACCCTTTTGGGTTTTCACTCCACCTTTCTTCTTTTTTTCATGCATAGTACCTCTTCACTGAATCAGAATTTATTGGGTTGGTCAACACCCTTCCATCCATTTCTGTTAGGATCAATGCTCTTTCAAAAAAAGGCCTTTTAACGATATAAAGTCCTTCCCAATTAGGCATCTACTTCCCCCGAGAATCTCTTTGAGTCGGCAAAACTCTTTTAAGTACTAAATCCCCCTCTCAAAATTCCCTTGGGCGAACTTTCTTATCGTAGGCTCACATCATTCTTTTCTGATACATCTGATTATTTCAGTCTTTTCTCTTCAATGAGATTCAACTGGTCAAATCGAGCTTGCACCCACTCAGCTTCTTCTATTCTTACCTCTTTTAAAATTCAAAGCGATGGAATTTCTACTTCAATAGGTAGCACTACCTTCGTGGCATAGACCAATGAGTATGGCGTTGCCCCCGTTAAAGTACGTACAAACGTTTGGTAAGCAAATAGAGCAAATGGCAACTTTTCATGCCAATCCTTGAAGGTGTCCGTAGTCTTTGATATGATCTTTTTGATATTCTTGTTAGCCGCTTCTACCGCTCCGTTTATCTTGGGGTTATAAATAGTGGAATTATGGTATGTTATTTTGAATTGCTCGCACACTTTGACTATCATCTTGTTATTTAAATTAGTAGCATTACCAGTGATGATCCTTTTTGGCAGACCATAGCGACATATGATTTCTCTTTTTACGAACTTGCAAACTATAGCTTTTGTGATGCTAGCATAAGAAGCAGCCTCTACCCACTTGGTAAAGTAATCAATGGCTACCAGGATGAATCGATAACCGTTAGGGATAAATTTGACCAATAACGTCTATGCCCCAAGCGGTAAAAGGCCATGGTGAATTCATGATGTGAAGTGGCATTGGTGGGGAGTGTATCTTATGGGTGTAGATTTGGCATCTATAGCATTTCTTCGTGTAACTAATGCAATCTCCCTCCATAGTCGACCAGAAATAACCATATCTCATGATTTTCCTAGTCATTGAGAATCCACTGACATGGGTTCCGCACAAGCCTCCGTGGACTTTTGCCAAAATGGTTTCGGCCTCTCGAGCATCGAAACACCTCAACAACACTCTGTCCTGGCTCTTTTTGTAAAAACCTCCCCATCTAGAACGTATCCCACCGACATTCTAATGGTTCTTTTATCATTCTCGTTGGCCTCTTTAGGGTAGATTTGGAACTTGATATACTGAACGATATCATAGTACCATGGGTTAACATCTACTTCTTCTTCCAAATTATAGAAATGAGCCGACACCTTGAATATTTGCATCTCGATTGGCCTCATTTCGGCCTTAATACTTGCTTCAAACATTGCAACCAAGGTCGCTAGAGCGTCTGCCATTTGATTATCTTCCGTCAGAAAGTAAGTAAAAATGATCTTCGCGAAGCTTTTGACTAACTCTTGGATCAAATCATAATACTTGACCAACTTCGGATCTCTCGTTTCCCACTCTTTCCGGAGCTGGTAATTTACCAAAGAGGAATCTCCAAAAACTTAGAGCACCTTGACTTTCCTTTCAATGGCCACATGTAAACCTGTAACACAAGCCTCATACTTGGCTATGTTGTTTGTGCAGAAGAATTCTAATCTATCGGTGAGGTGATAGTAGACATTTTCTGAAGAGATTAACACTGCCCCAATTCCATGGCCTAAGGCATTGGAAGCTCCGTCGAAATAGAGCTTCCACAATTCAGTCTCTGAAGTAGTCTTCTCTTTGGCAGTTATGCACATCAGGTCTTCATCTGGGAAATGAAAGTTTAAAGACTCATAGTCTTTCGAAGTACGGCTTGCCGTCTTGATTAACCATTGCTACTCTTAACCTTCGTCTAAGTCTTTGTAAGGTTTGTTCGATTTCTAGATCAAAGGGATATTCTGGTGTAATCGGTCTTGCCCTGGTCATATACTAATGCAAAACCAAAGTTTGTTAACCCTTTGAATCTTAAACAAGAAAAATAAAAAATGCAAGAAAATAAAAACAAAGTTGCTATTGCCAATCTCCGGCAACGCCGCCAAAAACTTGTTGCGCGCAATAAGTGCTACGCAATTGTGCAAGTATACACGTCGCAAGTAATAAAGTGATACGAGTATCGAGTATCGTCTCCACAGGGATTGGTTTGGGCCACTTTGCTTAGGTTACTACATTGGAAAAGAAAAACACAAGTAGGTGATTCTAGGAATTATAACTAATGAGTAAACTAAGAGCAATAAACTAAAGAATATATGAAATCAAAATAGAGTGAATAGGCCAGGTTATCGTGAGTTGAGGTGTGATAGCTGATTGGATCATCTTGGTAAAAGAGTGCAAGGGCAACTCAGTTGCCATGGCAACTTGCATAGCGGGGTTGCCTTGGCAACTAATCGATGGTTGCCTGGGCGACTAGCTGGGCAACTACTTGGGCGACTGGGCAGCAACTTCAAGGTTTGGCAGAGCGTTCTTCAATGGTTTCTTCTTATCCCTAAGTCGAAACTCTAGCTAGTTGTACATGCCTTAACAATACATCCCTGCGTGAATCAAGGGTGAACAACAACCAATCTTGCACTTCTCTTAGCCGTTGAAATCCTCAACTTATTCCTAAGCCGGATTAATCTTCACCATCAATAGATTGAATAAAGACCATACTCATTCGTTTCTTGAATCTAACTCTCCCTATATTAGATAAATAGATGAAGTTACGAGATCATCTCCCAATTCACTCGCAAACAAGAATAAAAACCAAGAATGAGTAAACCTTGAATTGAAAGTGCAAACTCTTATTACCTAAACAAAATCAAATTGTTTCTCACAACCACAAAACAGAATAACCCCAACCAATCAAGTTAGTTCATGGTTGGGTTCAAAAGATATACAAAGAATAATCCCCAAACCATGAATCTAATGGAAGCAAAGAAGAAGAAGAAATCGACCAGCCCCTTGCTCTCCTCTCTCAATCAGACTCTCCCCTTTTGCCTCTCTCTCTTGTCGAAACTCTCACTTCTTGCCCCCTCTTTGGAGTTTGTCAAAATTTCTCTCTTCTTGCTCACACTTGTCGAAATCTCTCCCTTCTTGCCCCTCTCACTTTGACGGCTTGGTCCTTTAAATAGGAGATGGCTAGGTCAAAATCCTTCTTGAGGAGGAAGTTAAATTGGAATTAAATATCTTTAAAGAATATAATTCTTTATTATATTTAAATTCCTTCTAGAACTTCTCCTATCTTCTTGGGATTTAATTTCTCTTTAACCTCTTCATGGAAATCAAACTCCTTTTGGATTTAACTTTGCTCCACGTCATCTTGGGCTTATCTAGTCATCAATTTCGACTACCATATCACCTTATCCCTTATCGAAAATTGCCTTGGCAACTAGCTCAGCATCTCCTTCATGTATTGCCCTGGCAACTAGCTTGGCATCTCCTTCTTGCATTGCCCTGGCCACTGGTTCTAGCCTTGTTTAGGCAAGTGATTCTGCACACACACAAAAACACACCAAAGTAACATCTTTTTCCACAAAAATCACCAAGTTATGCAATCAAGCTCAACGGTGGAAAGAAACATGAATTAATGCATGAATGACTAATTATGCAACTAATATGAGCCTAAGTCTAACAATAATATGAGTAAAAAGGGTAATAAAAATAGTACTTTTGAATACTTATCACACCCCCAAACTCAAACTATTGCTTGTGCTCAAGCAATGCAAACTAATAATTACCCGCCAAGACTTTAATCATCAAAGACATGCTTCAAACTTGAATTCAAACCACGGAACCGTGACACAAAGTATGATCACCTTTTAATTTTTTGGATAGCACAAAAATTACCCGGAACCAAGCTATAATGCTCGTGACAATGTGTGTGCGTAGTTGTGTACAAGTTGATTTTCAAGATTCTATGTGAACAATAGGCTTTTATCAATTTAATTATCAGGGCATTTATTTTTATTTTCACTAGAGCTAATTTTCGGGCACCTCTAGCAAAGTAAGCAATTTCTCATTTCATTTTAGTCTACTAGAGCCAATTTCGGGCACCTCTAGCGATTCTTTAATGTGCATTAACTACTAGAGCCAGTTTCGGGCACCTCTAGCAAGAAAGTGCATTTACTACTAGAGCCAGTTTCGGGCACCTCTAGCAAGAATTTAACTTTTAATTTTCAATTTTAAATTTACCCAAATTTTAAGCAACCTAAGTTCACTAAGTTTCTTTCAATCAACAAGCCACAACTGTGTAAAAAAAATTCAGCATCATAGTAAAATTCTAAGTTCTTTTCATGCAATCCTAAAATTAAAGGTTTTTTCAATTAAGTGCAGTGGCAAAAATTCATCATTGGATATTCAACAAGTCTTAAGCAATTATATCCAATTAAAGGCATAGCAAGTAACATATGCAACCTATATGTGATTGCTAAAGATGAATGCAACTAAACTTGAAACTAACTAGAAACCAACACCCCCCAAACTCGAGAGAAGCATTGTCTTCAATGCATGTAAAAGTGAAACAAAATTTAAAAGAAACTAAATGAAATGAGTTAGTCAGAGAGGTCGTCACCTCGAGTGATAAGTTTTCTTCGTGTCGTTTGCTTGATTCACATTCCAATCGGTGGTTCAATGCTTGTGGCTGGTATCGCGTGAATAGCATTGCTTTGATTTGATCCATGTTTGGTCATCAGTAGTTGCCGACGCCATTGTTGTTGCCTGGGTATTCTCTATTGTGGTTGCTGTGACAAGTAGTCGATAGTGAATTTCCTTAGCATGGTGGTTGTGAGTCTTGTTGTGGAAAAGAAAAGAAAACAAAGAAAACCTGGAAACTAAAGATAATGAAGAAAAATAAAATATCTCCTAAAAATTCCAAAAATAAATAAAGAAAAAAATAACCGAAAATAATAGAAAAAAGTAGTTCAAAAAAAATAAATAAAAAGAAAAACAAAAATAAAAAAGAAACTATCGAAAGGAGAGCATGCTCATGCATATCCTAAGGTGTCAACTTCTTTGTTACGTTCTACATGGGCACCATTGTAGTGCTTCAATCTTTGTCTGTTAACTTTGGATTCATGTTCGTCGGTGATGGACTTGATTATCACGGCACCATGGGAGAATGGTTTGACAAGTTCGAATGGTCCCGACCATCTTGATTTTAGTTTTCCCGGGAAAAGTTTCAGCCGAGAATTGAATAAGAGAACTAGTTGCCCTGGCATGAATTGCCGCGGCAATAGTTTCTTGTCATGCCATTGCTTTGTTTTCTCCTTGTAGATTCGTGCATTGTTATAGACGAGTGCACGAAATGCTTCTATCTCGTTGAGGTCCAACAAACGCTTTTTCCCGGCACTTTCCCAATCCATATTCACGATCTTGATTACCCAATATGCCTTGTGTTCGATTTCCACCGATAGATGGCATGTTTTGCCATAGACAAGTCAGAAGGGGGACATACCTAAGGGTGTTTTGAATGCAGTGCGATATGCCCAAAGTGCGTCATCTAGTCTTACTGACCAATCATTCCTAGAGGGATTTAGAACTTTCTCGAGTATACCCTTCAATTCCCGGTTGGAAATTTCTGCTTGCCCATTGGTTTGTAGGTGATATGCCGTGGCAATCTTGTGTGATACGCTGAAGCGTTGCAACATCTTGGCAATAAGTCTGTTGTCAAAATGCTTACCTTCATCACTGATAATTGCTCTCGGCATCCCAAACCATGTAAATATATTTTTCTGCAAGAATCGTTGCACGGTCTTGGAATCGTTGTTGGGAACTGCAGCTGCCTCAACCCATTTAGACACGTAGTCAACAATAAGTAGAATGTAGAGGTTGTCGAATGAAGATGGGAAAGGTCCCATAAAATCGATCCCCCAAACATCGAACAATTCTACCTCGGTAATGTTTTGGAGCGGCATCTCATGTAGTCTAGAGATACCGCCCATCCTCTGGCAATGATCACATTGCTTGTAAAACTCTTGGGCATCTTTGTACAGTGTTATCCAATACAAACTGTATTGCAAAACTTTGGCCACGGTACGAGTTCCTCCAAAATGTCCTCCATAGGGTGAAGAATAGCATTGTCGGAGTACATTCTGTTGCTCTTCTTCAGGGACACATCGGCGTATAACCTGATCTGTACATTGTTTAAACAAAAGAGGCTCGTCCCAAAAGTAATGCTTAGTATCATGGCGGAACCGCTTCTTCCCTTGGTGAGTAAGGCCATAAGGTAAAACACCACAAACAAGGAAATTGACTAAATACACATACTAGGGTATTGTTGAGGCATGTGCTTCCGTGGCGACTGCTCTCAAGATTGCCGAGGCGTGTGCGTCTAGAGTTTCCAAGACGTGTGCGTCTAAAGTTGCCGAGGCATACGCGTCCATGTTTGCCGAGGCATACGTATCAATGGTTGCTGCGGCGTGCGTATCAGTGGTTGCCGAGGCGTACGAGTTTGGAGTTGCCGAGGCGTACGAGTTTGGAGTTGCCGAGGCATGTGCGTCAAGAGTTGCTGAATATGCATCCATGGTTTTCGAGGCGTCAGGGGTTGCTGAGGCATGCGCGTCCATGGTTGCCGAGGCGTTAGGGGTTGCTGAGGCGTGCGCATCCGTGGTTGCCGAGGTAACTAAAAGTTGCTCATCCGGGAATGTATCACATATCTCTAAATCCGCGTCCTCCTCCCTATTGCGTTCTAAACGTGATAAGTGATCGGCCACTTGATTTTCTGTTCCTTTCCTGTCCTGAATTTCAGTATCAAATTCTTGTAAAAGCAATATCCAACGAATCAAATGAGGTTTGGCATCTTTTTTAGCAAATAGATACCTAAATGCTGAATGTTCCATATGAACAATTACCTTTGTACCAATCAAATAGGTTCGGAACTTGTCAAGTGCGAAAACTACAGCTAGTAACTCTTTCTCCGTTGTTGTGTAATTCACTTGAGCACTATTAAGAGTTTTACTAGCGTAGTATATCACATGAAAGGTCTTACCTGTGCGTTGGCCTAGGACTGCTCCTACCGTGAAATCACTTGCATCACACATGAGCTCAAAAGGTAGCGTCCAATCTGGTGGATTGACAATGGGTGCCGAGGCAAGCTTTTCCTTTAGGGTTTCGAATGCTTGGGGTGCAAGAATCATCAAAATTGAAGACTTTATCCTGTTCAAGCAAATTGCACAAGGGTTTAGTAATTTTAGTAAAATTATGAATGAACCTCCTGTAAAAACCTACTTGCCCAAGAAAGCTTCGAATTCCTTTAACCGAACTTGGTGGGGGTAATCTCTCGTTTACGTCCACCTTGGCTTTGTCTACTTCAATTCCCTTGGATGAAATCTTGTGGCCAAGCACTATTCCTTCATTTACCATAAAATGGCACTTCTCCCAATTGAGGACTAAATCCGTTTCTTCACATCTTGCCAACACCTTCTCTAAATTGCTGAGGCAACTGTCGAAGTCATTATGAAAAACGGAAAAATCATCCATGATGATCTTAAGGAAGTCTTCGACCATATCTGAAAAGAGTGCCATCATGCATTATTGGAAGGTTGCTGGGGCGTTACACAATCCAAATGACATCCTTCAGAAAGCATAAGTACCGTATGGACATGTGAAGGTTGTCTTTTCTTGATCTTCTGGTGCTATGGTAATTTGATTGTAACCTGAATAGTCATCAAGAATACAATAAAAGGGCTTACCTGTAAGACGATCAAGCATTTGATCAATAAAGGGTAATGGGAAATGGTCTTTTCTAGTGGCTTTGTTTAGCATTCGATAATCCATACAAACCCTCCAACCGGTCACAGTCCTGGTTGGAATGAGTTCATTACTTACCACCGTTATAACTCCATTTTTCGGTACACATTGTACCAGACTTACCCATGTACTATCAGAGATAGGGTATATAATGCCGGCGTCAAGCCACTTGATGATTTCTTTCATTACAACCCCTTTTATGGCATGATTCAGTCTCCTCTGGGCCTCAATCAAAGGTTTGTAATCATCTTCCAACAAAATCTTGTGCATGCACACTGCCGGGCTAATTCCCTTCAAGTCGACAATTGTCCACCCTATTGCCTTCTTGTGTAGCATTAACATTTTGATTAGCTTCTTTTCCTGCTCAGGCTGTAACTTAGAGGAAATAATTACAGGCAATGTATCATCGGTTCCCAAGTAAGCATATTTTAGTTGCTCTAGCAACTGTTTCAACTCAAGAATCGGCGGTTGTTCAATAGAGGGCTTTTCGAACTTACCTTCCTTACCTAAGTAATCCAGTGGTTCAAAGTATGTACCTGGTCGATTGACTAACCAATTTGCCTCTTCTTGTTGTTCCTCATCGATCGGTTCTTCATACTCCTTAGTTTCCTCTTGATCGGCAATGTAGTTGCCGAGGCAACTAAATTCCTTGTCAAAGTTAAACTCTGCCGTGGCATGAAGAAGTTGGCATTCTTCTGGATCATCGGCATGCCTTAGTGTTTGGAACACATTTAGTTTAACTTGCTGGTCATTCACCCTCATTGTGAGTTCTCCCTTTTCAACATCGATCAAGGTTCTCCCTGTTGCTAGGAAAGGTCTCCCGAGGATGATAGGTGCATGTTCATCTGCTTCACAATCCAAAACAATAAAGTCAGCGGGAAAAACAAATTTATCAACTTTTACCAGTATGTCTTCGATTTTTCCCTCTAGATGCACATAGGATCAGTCGGCTAGCTGTAGCATAACTGTTGTAGGTCTTGCCTTCCCGATTCCTAGTTTTTGGAAAACTGATTTAGGCATCAAGTTTATGCTTGCTCCAAGGTCACATAATGCTTTCCCGGCATAGTGGTTTCCAATGGAATAGGGTATTGTGAAACTTCCGGGATCCTTCAACTTGGGTGGCATGCGATTGTGCAACATGGCCATGCATCCCTCTGTTGCGGCAACTGTTTCAAACTCTCCTAGCCTTGTTCTCTTGGACACAATGTCTTTAAGAAACCTGGCATAGTTCGACATTTTTTCAATTGCTTCAACCAATGGCAAGTTGATGTGGACTTGCTTTAGGATATCAAGAAACTTCTTGAATTGATATTCTTGCTTTTGTCGCTTCAACCTTTGTGGGAATGGTGGTGGAAGTCGGATATCTTCGATCCTTTCATTGGTCTAGAACCTGATTGACGGCATTGCCGAGGCAACTGGAGTTGCCGAAGCATTGTCAACTAGGGTTTCTGTGGCATGCTTATCGTTGTTTACCGAGGTAATTCCTGGTTAAGCGTTTGAGGCTTTGTCGCTGGGTTCATCTTGATCTTTTTGTGGAGTTTTGTTTGATGAGCGAGCTTAAACCTCTTTAAGTTGTTGGCCACTTCTAGTGGTGATTGCCTTGCATTGCTCATGCCCAGTTCCTCTTGTGACTTCAGTATCGCTAGGTAAACCTCCTTGCGGTCTAGTATTCAGGTTTTGAGCGGTCTAGTATTCAGGTTTTGAGCAAATTGTCTGACTTGATTTTCCAATGATTTGATTGTCGCCTCTTGGTTTTGCAATCTCATCTCGGTCCTATTAATAAAATCATCAGTCCATTTCTGAAATTACTATTCTCAGCCATAAAATCATCAGTTCTTTTTTGGTTTAGAGCATTGTTGGGATTACTCCATGAAAAATTCAGGTGCTTCTTCCAAGCTGGATTGTATGTGTTGGACATAACATTGTTGTTTCGGTTGTAATTCCCCACATAAAAGCTGGATTCTGGATTCTACATACATTCAGAAGAATCATGGTTACCACCACATAATTCACAAAAGGAATCCATTACCTTGACCTCCTGTGTGTTGTTTGGTTTCTGCATGTTCTGGACCATCTTAGTTAGAGTGGCCAATTGTGCCAAAATTGAGTCTTATGATTCCAGTTCTTGTATTGTGGCTTAGCGTCTAACTCCTCCTCTTCTAGCAGAGGGGAATTGATAATCATTCTTGGCAAGCCTGTTTAGAATTTGCATTGCTTCCTCCGGTGACTTATCTAGGAGTATGCCGTTTGCCGAGGCATCTAGCATCATCCTTGTTGGTGTATTCACGGTGTTGTAGAACATTGTTACTTGTGTCCACACTGGGAATCCGTGTAGGGGGCATTTGTGTAGAAGTTCTCTATATCGCTCCCAAGCCTCGTACATGGATTCATTATCTACCTGTCGAAAAGAAGTAATGTCGTTACGAAGCTTATCAGTCAAATTTGTAGGATTAAATCGAGCCAGGAAATCACAACAAAGATCGGTCCAAGATCCTATTGATCCGGCAGGAATACTATTCAACCTTGCTTTTGCCCTATCCCCCAGTGAATAGGGGAATAATCTTAACCATAAAACATCGGGGGTGAATCCATGTATTTTGAATGAGTTACAAATCTCGAGGAAAGATTTAAGATGTTGTCGTGTATCTTCAGTTGCTGAGCCGCCAAATTGACCAATTGTGTTGATCATATTAAACATCACCGGTTTCAACTCAAAGTGGTCGGCTTTAATTTCATGCGTGACAACTCCTGGATTAAGTCCATCAAGATCTTATTCAAGATAGTCTCGAATAGTTCTGTTTCGTGCAAGAATCACTCCTCCTCCTACTGGAACATCTTGATTCATATTGCCGTCTTGATTAGCCATTGCTACTCTTAACATTCGTCTAAGTCTTTGTAAGGTTTGTTCGATTTCTGGATGAAAGGGATATTCTGGTGTAATCGGTCTCGCCCTGGTCATATACCAATGCAAAACCAAATTTTGTTAACCATTTGAATCTTAAACAAGAAAGATAAAAAATGCAAGAAAATAAAAACAAAGTTGCTATTGCCAATCCCCGACAACAGTGGCAAAAACTTGTTGCGCGTAATAAGTGCTACGCAATTGTGCAAGTATACACGTCGCAAGTAATAAAGTGATACGAGTATCGAGTATCGTCTCCATAGGGAATGGTTTGGGCCATTTTGCTTAAGTTTCTGCGTTGGAAAAGAAAAACACAAGTATGTGATTGTAGGAATTATAACTAATGAGTAAACTAAGAGCAATAAACTAAAGAATAGATGAAATCAAAATAGAGTGAATAGGCCGGGTTATCGTGAGTTGTGGTGTGATAGCCGATTGGATCGTCTTGGTAAAAGAGTGCAAGGGCAACTCAGTTGCCATGGCAACTGGCACAGCGGGGTTGCCTTGGCAACTAATCGATGGTTGCCTGGATGACTAGCTGGGCAACTACTTGGGTGACTGGGCAACAACTTCAAGGTTCGGCAGAGCGTTCTTCAATGGTTTCTTCTTATCCCTAAGTCGAAACTCTAGCTAGTTGTGCATTCCTTAACAATACATCCCTGCGTGAATCAAGGGTGAACAACCAATCTTGCGCTCCTTTTAGCCGTTGAAATCCTTAACTTATTCCTAAGCCGGATTAATCTTCACCATCAATATATTGAATAAAGATCATACTCATTCATTTCATGAATCTAACTCTCCCGATATTAGATAAATAGATAAAGTTACGAGATCCTCTCCCAATTCACTCGCAAACAAGAATAAAAACCAAGAATGAGTAAACCTTGAAGTGAAAGTGCAAACTCTTATTACCTAAACAAAATCCAATTGTTTCTCACAACCACAAAACACAATAACCCCAACCAATCAAGTTAGTTCATGGTTGGGTTCAAAAGATATACAAAGAATAATCCCCAAACCATAAATCTAATTGAAGCAAAGAAGAAGAAGAAGAAGAAGAAGAAATCGATCAGCCCATTTCTCTCCTCTCTCAATTGGACTCCCCCCTTTACCTCTCTCTCTCTTGTCGAAACTCTCCCTTCTTGCCCTTTCTTTGGAGTTTATCGAAATTTCTCTCTTCTTGCTCACACTTGTCGAAATCTCTCCCTTCTTGCCCCTCTCACTTTGACGGCTTGGTCCTTTAAATAGGAGATGGCTAGGTCAAAATTCTTCTTGAGGAGGAAGTTAAGTTAGAATTAAATATCTTTAAAGAATATAATTTTTTATTATATTTAAATCCCTTCTAGAACTTCTCCTATCTTGGGATTTAATTTCTCTTTAACCTCTTCATGGAAATCAAACTCCTTTTGGATTTAACTTTGCTCCACGTCATCTTGGGCTTATCTAGTCATCAATTTCGACTACCATATCACCTTATCCCTTATCAAATATTGCCTTGGCAACTAGCTCGACATCTCCTTCATGCATTGTCCTGGCAACTAGCTTGGCATCTCCTTCATGCATTGCCCTAGCAACTGGTTCTAGCCTTGTTTAGGCAAGTGTTTCCGCACACACACAAAAACACACCAAAGCAGCATCTTTTTCCACAAAAATCACCAAGTTATGTAATCAAGCTCAACGGTGGAAAGAAACATGAATTAATGCATGAATGACTAATTATGCAACTAATATGAGCACGAGTCTAACAATAATATGAGTAAAAAGGGTAATAAAAATAGTACTTTTGAACACTTATCAGGTACCGTGTTTCATAACCCATAAACTTCTTTCTCAAATAGTAGATCACTTTCTCTTTTTTCCCGAACTCATCATGTTGCCCTAGAACACAACCCATCGAATTTTCAAAAACGGTTAAGTATAAGATCAAAGGCCTTTCTGGAATAGGTGCTAATAAGATTGGAGCATTAGTCAAATACTTCTTGATCTTGTTTAGAGCCTCTTGGCACTCTTCATCTCATACCGCCGGATTGTTCTTCCGAAGCAATCTAAATACAGGGTCACACTTATCAGTCAATTGATAGATGAACCTAGATATATAGTTTAATCTCCTTAAGAAACCTCGAACTTCTTTTTGGGTATGAGGTGGCGGGAGATTCTAGATGGCTTTTACTTTTTAAGGGCCAATCTCAATCTTTTTTCGGCTAACCACAAAGCCCAAGAGCTTACCAAACGAAGCGAAAAAAGTGCACTTAGCCGGGTTAAGCTTTAGCTGATATTTTCTCAGTCTTTGGAAGAGCTTCCTCAGGTTTTGGATATGCTCTTCTTTGGTTCGAGAATTGGCAATCATATCATCCACATATACCTCGATCCCTTTGTGCATCATGTCGTGAAAAAAGGGTTACCATGGCTCTTTGATAAGTTGCTCCAGCATTCTTTAATCTGAAAGGCATCACCTTTTAACAGAATGTTCCCCACTCAGTCACAAACATAGTTTTCTCCATGTCATCAAGATGCATTTTGATTTGGTTGTACCTTGAAAAACCATACATGAAAGAGAACCACGAATGTCCCGCATGTTATCAACCAAAGTGTCAATATGGAGCAAAATGAAATTATCCTTGGGGCTTGCTTTATTGAGATCTCTATAGTCTACACACATGTGAACCTTCCCGTCTTTCTTAGGTACTGGGACTAAATTCGCCACCCATTTCGGGTATTTGGTGACCTTTAGAAAACCAGCCTCATATTGCTTTTTTACCTCTTCTTGAATCTTCAACAACATTTCTACTCCCATTATTCTTAGCTTTTGCTGTATTGGTTTACATTATGGCTTGATTAGTAGCTTATGCACCACAATGTCCGTGTTTATCCCTGGCATGTTTTAATAAGTCCATGCAAAAAGATCATTAAATTCTAGAACCAATTCGATCAATTTATGCCTGGTTTTAGATGAGAAAGCAGTGCCAATTTTCACTTCATTTTTTTCTTCCTCCATCCCCAAATTGAGTATCTCCAAATCTTCTTGATTAGGCAAGATTTGTTTGTCTTCACTTTCCATTTACCTGAGTAATTCATTTGGGACCTCAACTTCTATCTCATCACCCTCTTCCTCTATTTCGGCCAAGTACGAAGATTGCTCAAAAGCTACCTCAAGATTAGATTCAGAATCATTCATACTATTAATAATAAGGACCCTGAAACAATTTTGACATGAATATGTATTGGGAAGAATATTATTATGAATGAATGAAAATAATAGATATAAATGTAATAAAAGAATGCAATAAATATGATGTTTGCCAATTGAGAAAAAGTGGAAATCATCCGTTTTATTGAATTAGAAAACAAGCAAGTTAATATAGAAGCCCTTTACAAAAGATCCCTATTGCTCGCGGGTAAAGGAGAATAGGGTTGGTTCCGAGCATTACTTTGTTTCAAACCTAGAAACTACATGTAGGTCTACACTAGTCCAATTGTTGAGCGTTTCCCCTGGGAAGCAAGGGCGGATCCCGGCCAAGAACGTACCGCTCTTTTCATCTTTGGTTATTGCATTAACATCCATTCCCTCTAACACCTCACTGAAACTTTCATCCACACTGAGCTTGTCGCCCTTTAGACTTGCCTCGTGCAACTTTTGTCCCACATTGATTATCCCGCCAAACACAAACATTTTTTATGTCGGGTAGGTCATAGGCTCTTATGGGATGTCCTCACCCTTGAATCTGGCCTTCCTTTGTTCCTCTCTCTTATTCCATTCTAACTTCTTTTACTGGCAATTGGGTTTATGGCCGAGCCCAAATTGATATTCCTTGCCGATGACACTCTTAGCACGCAAGCATCCTTGTAAGTTCCTTCCGAGTCCTTTACCTTTCTTATCTCCTCGTCCCAAAGTTTAACAGACCATTATTTTGGTGTAATTTCATAGTCTAGGGCATGGGATCTTGCTTCCTTCTGACAAAAAGGTAGCGTTCACAAACTTCAAGGTAGTAAAGGAGCATTCAACAACATCCTCGTTTGTTTGGATATAAGGAGCATCGGTGGTTACGGAAGCAATGATGTCTTGTTCAGCTCCCACACTCACCAACTTCCCATCGATAACAAATTTTAGTTTCTGGCGTAGTGATGAAGGCACAACCTCAGCTGAATGAATCCATGACCTTCCTAACAGAAAATTATAAGTTTACCGAATGTTCATTACTACAAACTCAACAACATACTCAGTAGGCCAAATTAGCAAGGGTATCTCAATCTTCCTAATGACGTCCCTTTGGGTCCCATCAAATTCCCTAACAGAGTTCTGACATGGTTTCATATGGGAACTATCTATTGGTAACCTTTGCAAGGTCGCCATTGGTAGTACATTCAACGCAGACCTGTTATCGATATGCACTCCTGGCGAGACATACCCTTTGCAATGGGTGGTAATGTTCAAAGCTTTGGTTGATCCCATGCAACCGTCCAAGATTTCATCATCACTGAAAGTGATATAGTTGTGTGCGGCAATGTGACCCACTATTCGATCCAATTTGCTTACCGAGATGTCATTCAGGACGAATGTCTGGTTTAACACCTTTAACAATGCGCTTTGATTTTTTTCTAAGCTTAACAATAGTTCTAGCACAGAAATCTGTGCTTGCTATTTTCAGATTTGCTCGACCATGCTATATACACTGTGTTTTAGGAACCTTAAGAAATCTTGCGCTTGTGTCCCGGTTACCGGCTCAAGAATCTTCAGAGGAGGCTTCTCTCCAAAAACCTTGTCAGGCTCGGTCGTTACTGTTTTGCCTTTATCCTTCAGCTCTTTCGTCGCCTTAGATGTTTCTGGTGAATAACACCTTCTGCTTCTTGTAAAATGCCCCACTTCATTCACCGTTTCAGCTGGGTCCTCATTCTTTATGAGTTTTTCTTTACCGAACGGCTCCTTATATTTTCATGGCTCTGAATTCTTCGGTACTGAGATGTGAGCGACGTAGCTCCATAGAACCTTTCGAGTGTCCTTGAACGAAAAGGAGGTCAGAGCCAAAATTCAGATTTTCAAAGTTACCTCAGAGCTTTCACCTGGGGATGAGCTTTCCTCGCTTGGTTTGAGAGATATGACAAAAGGCCTGTCTACCCCATACTTGATCTTGGGACTGTCCGATGTGCAAATGTCTAGCTCATTTCTTTCCTTATCCTTTTCGAAGAATTCGATCTCCTTGTTATCCATCATCTTCTAGATCACTTGTTTAAACTCCTCACAGTAGTGAATATCGCGCGTTTCCTCTTGATGATACTTAAAATATGGTCTGCACCATTCTTGCACGATTTCCATGCCCCGATCAATTAGACGTGCCATACATAACTAATGGAAAACCCATCTCAAAGGGGATTTGACTTCGGACACCTGTCTTGGCCTTTCTAGTATATTCCTCCTCGATTGCTTTCATGCCACGACCGCCATGATTTGGCAGTGGATGTTAGAGTATGCCCAAAGACCAATCATAAGATGATTGTAAATGACATTTGTTTTAGCTTGTTTATTCATAAAGAGGCATTGCCTTTATTATTTTCAGTTACAATTCTACGTGCATAAATAAACTGAATTATAATAAAGTCCTTAGAATAATATGATTATTCTAAAATGTCCTTAGTCGAGTATATTGTGATCATGGACAACAATAATGCATTAAGACTATTATGTAGTTGATTGATGACAAAGTGTTGTCATTGACATGGGGATGTCAAAATCAATACATAAGTATGTGTTAGAGAACAACATATTGGACTGACCCGCTATGAGCATGTTTCTTTGATTATTATGTGACAGTCACAACATTGCTCATAATGATAACTACATGTATGATCCTCAGACTTGAGATCATTATTATTTCAACATCGTGAGTGACATATTTTGATACGGTCAAACGTGTGTCGTAACTGACTACACTATAAAGACTGATATTGGATATGTCGCAATCTATTTAGTGGAATATGGTTGATCAAGATAGGATTTGTCCCTCCTACATAATAGGAGTAATATCGTAGGCCACTTGATTGAATGAGACTAGAAATGAATGGCCATGCTCGAATAAGTTGACATAAGATATCATAGTTATTCGTTTATAATAGTCTACTCAAGATATCAAGAAACATTAGATGGACTATACAAGTGTGACTATTCCATGACTTGTGTCCAATCTAGATATAAAGGACAAAAGGATGTAATACATAAATAGAGTTAATCACGAAAAAGGTTATGTTGAATCATGGTTTCTTGTAACTTAGGTGACAATGACATATTGCTAGATGTCACTCATTGTTTGTAATATTCGAAATGTTCTAATATTTACTACTAACGTTACATGAACCTACAGGGTCACACCCACAGTTGAAATCAGCATATATTAAACGAATTATATATGTACAAATTTGTTGTACACGGATTTAGTTAAATTAATATATATTTGATATATATAATTTAACTATTGGGTAAATATTAAAAGAAAAATAATTATTGTAATTATGACTCTTTTAATATATAAATAATATAATTCGATTTAAATCAATATATATATATTGAAATCCTGGTTAAGTTAAATTGAGATTATATATATTTAATATATATATTGAAATCCCAATTAAAGTTGAAATGAGATTATATATATTTAATATATATATTGAAATCCTAATTAAAGTTGAATTGAGATTATATATCTTTAATATATATATATTGAAATCCTAATTAAGTTGTATTGGGATTATATATTTAATATATATATATATTGAAATCCTAATTAAGTTGAATTGAGATTATATATATATATTTAATATATATATTAAAATCATAATTAAAGTTAAATTGGGATTATATATATGTAATATATATATTAAAATCATAATCTGACTTGAATTAGGATTACAAAGGCTATATAAATGCATGAGAGATCTAGCAGCGATTAATGCTTTTTGGGAAAAACTCTCTAAATAGTTTAGAGAGTTCTTATATGCCTGTTCCTTTCTAAATGGTTTAGAGAGTTTTTATATACTCGTTTCAACTGGGTGAACTACGTAGAGGCCAGAGCATTATTGTTGCGGCTTAAGAATCGACATCGTGGAATCGTGATTGAATATCTATCTCCTCTAAACTCAGAATTCTAGATTTTAAATAGGTAATTCTTTATCCTTATTCACCCTGATTCGTTCCTCGTACATGGATCTCTGATGGTAATCATCGGATAATTTTTTCGCTGCGCCATGGGGTGTACCGGCGTGACCTATCTGTGGATTGGTGGCCACATTCGGTTCATCTAGCTACAACACCCCAGTTTTTATCATGTTTTGCACGAACTGTTTAAATGCAATGCAGTTCTCAATTGAGTGTCTTGGGACTCCGACATGATACTCGAAGTGTGTTTTTTCATCATACCACGCAGGGAATGGTGGTTTGAAAGGGGTGACGTAATAGGGCCGGACCAAGTCAGCTTCATGCAACCATGAATACAATTCAGCATAAGACACAGATAGAAGAGTGAAAGACATCTTCTCACTTTCCTTCTTCGGGGCTCTAGTTTCTTTTTTATTCGAGTTTTGTCTGCCTCCGGTTGAGACTTATGGCGAAGAAATAGTGAAACTCTTCAGGGTGGTGTAAGTGCTCATGGCATTTACCTCATTATCTCTCCTCTTACAGTTCTTTCGATAGTTCTCCCCGCTATCAATCCTTCCACTCTTTATGACCACTTCAATCGACTCCCTGGTTCTTGCCATGTTGGCAAAGTTCTGGGTGGTGGTGTTTATCAACCGGTCGAACAATGCGCCCTCAAGGTTTTGATAAACAACTGTTTGATCTCATACTCAGGGATCGGGGGTTGAATCTGATCAGCCAAGTCGTGCCATTTTTAAGCATACTGGCGTAAACTCTCATTCGACTTTTGCCACATTCCCTCTAACATGATTCAATTAGGGGTCATGTCAGTTACATGCTTGTATTTTTCTATGAAAGCCCTTGAAAGATCCTTCCACGAATTGATCTTGACTCGGCTAAGCTGAGTGTACCATCAGGTCGCGGAACCGGTTAAGCTATCTTGGAAATAGTGGATGAGTAGCTTCTCATCCTTTATAAAAGCTGCCATCTTTTGGCAATACATGGTGATATGGGCTGAGGGACATATAGTTTCTTCATACTTGTTAAAATCAGGAGCTTTGAATTTGGGTGGTAGGATCAAGTCCGCCATAAGGCTCAAATCACTAGCATCATTTCCTTGCCCATCTGTTCCTTGCAAAGTCCTGAATTTTTCTTCGAAGGCACAAAACCTTTCTTCGTATTTCTTTTCCATCTCGGCCCTAATATTTTCTTCCACCTTATTCATCATGTTTAAGTTAGGCACCTCATTCTCATAGCTTGCCCCCAAATCGATGGGCTGATTTGCTGAGGCTCCTAGGTGGTGGCTAGCAGATGCCCTCGTAGGAGGGTTAGTGGCTACCCTCGCTATATTGATGTATACTTTCTTTTTTAGATCTGGTACTTCTGGTTGAACCCTAACATGAGATTCAGTACCCTCTTGTTTTTTGATGTTTGAGCTATCAACAGAAACTCTTTCCTTGCCTTTCATCTTTAGTAGCAAGTCAGTCATCTGAGCAATAATTGAGACATGAGACTATGTGATTTGATCCCTTATATTCTGTTCAATTCCATCCAAATGAACCTCCAAGTCCTTCTGACCCTGTTTTACTTTGGCCATCCTTTTTTCCATTGCTCTTGACTGTAAATGAGTGTCGTACGAGTACGGAATGATTGTAATTTAAAGAACCAAAATGCAAACTTTCTGAAATAAAAACTTTTCAATTAACTATTAGCAATTAAATAATGAATGCATATAAATGTGTTATGTATGAATTGCAAAGAGCAACAATGAGTTTGGCAAACATCATCGTTAAATGACTTTCATTAATGGAAACATTGTCTTGTTACAATAACTAGAGAAAACCAACTACACATATGGCTTTAGGATAGTATCGAGGTCGATGATCTCCCTCAAAATCCAAAAAATCCTCTCACATTCTTTGGATTCATCGTTTACACAGTCATGAAGCTCGATAGCGTCTTTCGCCAAAAACTGTATCTTTTGTGAAACCTCTTGCATCTGAGCAGTACATTGTGCCAATTCTTGTTCCTGCCTCCAAATTGTGTAGGCAGCAAAGTGTAATTGCTCAAAACTCAGAATCGGGCGCACTTGAATTGCTCCCCTAAGGCTTGCTATATGATCTTTAAGCCGTTGAACCTCAGTTTCCAACTCTTTGACACGAGCTCCCAAAGCCCGATTCTCCAAATTACTAGCTTTTAACTTGCTGGTCGAACCTTTGTGCCTGAAGAGAGACTTTTCCAAACACTTAACCTGATCTTTCAAGGCTTCATTTTGGTGTTGTTTCTTCTCGAACTATCTTGAGTGAGAAGTGAGAAGATTCTTCATCTCTTGAGTTAAAGCGAGAACCTGGTCCTTATGCTCGTAATACATCCTTTTGTAGTTCTCGTCTCTCGCCCTCTCCTCCTTGAGTCGAATCTCTAACCCCTCGCTTGGTCCACCTTCCATGACTCTTTTGCTCTTGTTTAGCCTTTGAAGTTTCTGAATTTCTTCCTTGTCCATCTTGAGCTCGAGTTCCAACTCATCTTTCTTTCTTTGTAGACCTTTAACCACCCCTTCAAACTGTGTCTTCTCCAATTTGAAGTTAAACTTTTCTTGGTTGGCTTTCTCTTCGAGCTTGAGGTATCTCTTTTGCTCCTCTTCAAGTTGTTTTCTCATCAACTCGACCTTGGTAGGAAGTGTGCCAATCTCTCCTCCATAGTCCTCCTTCCATCAGGATTCAACCGAGGAATATTGTCGTTAACTCGACTGAACCACTATTCTTCGTACTAGGGGGTGACCAAGTAAGAGGCATTCATGATCCTAACTCGTCTTGCGTTGTTCCAAGTTGAAGAAGCATTATACACCACCGCCTTGTAGCCTTTCTCCTTCTCATAATTCACGTTGAACTCATTTAAGCCTTTGGTGGCTGGTGTTAAGTGTTCAAAAGTACTATTTTTATTACCTTTTTTTACTCATATTATTGTTAGTCTTAGGCTCATATTAGTTGCATAATTAGTCATTCATACATTATTCATGTTTCCTTCCATCGTTGAGCTTGATTGCATAACTTGGTGGTTTTTGTCGGAAAAGATGTTGCTTTGGTGTGTTTTGTGTGTATGTGCAGAATCACTTGCCAAAGCAAGGCTAGAACCAGTTGCCAAGGCAATGCATGAAGGAGATGTCGAGCTAGTTGCCAGGGCAATGCATGACAAAGAATAAGGTGATATGGTAGTCGAAATTGATGACTAGACAAGCCCAAGATGACGTGGAGCAAAGCTAAATCCCGAAGGAGTTTAATTTCCATGAAGAGGTTAAAGAGGAATTAAATCCCAAGAAGATAGGAGAAGTTCTTGAAGGAATATTAATATAATAAAGAATTATATTCTTTAAAGATAATTTAATTCCAACTTAACTTCCTCCTCAAAGAAAGACTTTGACCTAGCCCTATAAATTAGAGGCCATGCCGTCAACTCCAAGGGGGAGAGGGGAGAGAATTTTCGACAAGCTTCAAGGGGGAGATATCGACTACAAGGCTTCATCCATTCTTCAACTTTTTTTCCTTGTTCCATTAGGTTTATGCTAGGACTTCTGTATCTTGTGTTTCTTTGGAACCTAGCCATGAACTAAATCTATTTGGCTAAGGTTATTGTGTTTTGTGGTTGTGAGAAACAATTGGGTTTTGTTTAGGTAATAAGAGTTTGCACTTTTCTATTCAAGGTTTATTCATTCTTGGTTCTTATTCTTGTTTGCAAGTGAATTGGGAGAAGATCTCGTAACTTCATCTATTTATCTAATATCGGGAAAGTTAGATTCAAGAAATGAATGTGTATGATCTTTATTCAATCTATTGATGGTGAAGATTAATCCGGCTTAGGAATAAGTTAAGGATTTCAACGGCTAAGAGGAGCGCAAGATTGGTTGTTGTTCACCCTTGATTCACGCAGGGATGTATTATCAAGGCATGCACAAATAGCTAGAGTTTCGACTTAGGGATAAGAAGAAACCATTGAAGAACGCTCCGCCGAACCTTGAAGTTGCTGCCCAGCCACCCAAGTAGTTGCCCAGCTAGTCGCCAGGCAACCATCGATTAGTTGCCAAGGCAACCCCGTTGTGCAAGTTGCCACGACAACTGAGTTGCCCTTGCACTCTTTTACCAAGACGATCCAATCGGCTATCACTCCTCAACTCATGATAACCTGGCCTATTCTCTCTCATTTGATTCCATCTATTCTTTTACTTTATTGCTTTCTAGTTTAGTTGTTAATTAAACTCCTACAATCTTCTACTTGTGTTTCTTTTACTTTTTACAGTGCAAGAGATTAGATTCTTGAAGTGGCATCAATCCCTGTGGAGACGATATCTTTTATACTATAACTTTCGATGTGTACACTTGTACAATTGCGGAGCACTTATTACGCGCAACAAGTTTTTGGCGCCGTTGCCGGGGATTGGCAATAGCAACTTTGTTTTTATTTTCGTGCACTTTTTTTATTTTTCTTGTTTAAGATTCAAAGGGTTAACGAACTCTGGTTTTGCATTGGTATATGACCAGGGCGAGACCGATTACACCAGAATATCCCTTTGATCCAGAAATCGAACGAACCTTACAAAGACTTAGATGAAGGTTAAGAGTAGCAACGGCTAATCAAGACGGCAATAAGAATCAAGATGTTCCAGCAGGAGGATGAGTGATTCTTGCACGAAACAGAACTAGTCGAGACTATCTTGAAGAACTCTTGATGGACTTAATCCAGGAGTTGTCACGCCTGAAATTGAAGCCGACCACTTTGAGTTGAAACCGGTGATGTTTAATATGATCAACAGAATTGGTCAATTTGGCGGCTCAGCAACTGAAGATGCACGACAACATCTTAAATCTTTCCTCGAGATTTGCAATTCATTCAAAAAACAAGGAGTCACCCCGATGTTTTACGACTAAGATTATTCCCCTATTCACTGAGGGATAGGGCGAAAGCATGGTTGAATAGTATTCCTGCCAGATCAATAGGATCTTGGACCGATCATTGTCGTGATTTCCTTGCTCGATTTAATCCTACAAATTTGACTGATAAGCTTCGTAATGACATTACTTCTTCTCGGTAGGCAGATGATGAATCCATGTACGAGGCTTGGGAGCGATATAGAGAACTTCTACACAAATGCCCCCTACACGGATTCCCAGTGTGGACACAAGTAACAATGTTCTACAACGCCGTGAATACACCAACAAGGTTGATGCTAGATGCCTCGGCAAACGGCATACTCCTAGATAAGTCATCGGAGGAAGCGATGCAAATTCTAAATAGGCTTGCCAAAATGATTATCAATTCCCCTCTGCTAGACGAAGAGGAGTTAGACGCCAAGCCACAATGCATGAACTGGGATCATCAGACTCAATTTCGGCACAATTGGCCACTCTAACTAAGATGGTCCAGAACATGCAGAAACCAAACAACACACAGGAGGTCAAGGTAATGTATTCCTTTTGTGAATTATGTGGTAGTAACCATGATTCTTCTGAATGTATGCAAAATCCAGAATCCAGCTTTTATGTGGGGAATTACAACCGAAACAATAATGTGATGTCCAACACATACAATCCATCTTGGAAGAAGCACCCAAATTTTTCATGGAGTAATCCCAACAATGCTCTAATCCAGAACAATCAGAATGCACAAGCATCGGGATTCCAGCGGAATATGCCACGGCAATAGTTGCCCCAGCAAAAACCGACAACATCTAGTTCTTTGGAAAATTCTCTTAATGGCTTTTATGTTAAAAACTGAATCTTATATGGCTGAGAATAGTAACTTCATAGAAAGAACTGATGCTTTTATTAACAGGACCGAGATGAGATTGTAAAACCAAGAGGCAGCAATCAAATCTTTGGAAAATCAAGTCGGACAATTTGCTCAAAACCTGAATACTAGACCGCAAGGAGGTTTACCTAGCGATACTGAAGTCACAAGAGGAACTGGCCATGAGCAATGTAAGGCGATCACCACTAAAAGTGGCCAACAACTTAAAGAGGCTCAAGCTCGCTCACCAAACAAAACTCCACAAAAAGATCAAGACGAACCCAGCGGCAAAGCCTCAGATGTTGAACCAGGAATTGCCGCTGCAACTGGCAATAAGTATGCATCGACAACCGACAATAAGCATGCCTCGATAACTAGTGATAAGGATGCCTCGACAACCAATGATAGGCACGCCACGACAACCCCAGATGACAATGCTTCGGTAACTCTAGTTGCCTCGACAATGCCGTCAATCAGGTTCCAGACCAATGAGAGGATCGAAGATATCCGACTTCCACCACCATTCCCACAAAGGTTGAAGCGACAAAAGCAAGAATATCAATTCAAGAAGTTTCTTGATATCCTAATGCAAGTCCACATCAACTTGCCATTGGTTGAAGCAATTGAAAAAATGCTGAACTATGCCAAGTTTCATAAAGACATTGTGTCCAAGAGAAAAAAGCTAGGAGAGATTGAAACAGTTGCTGCAACAGAGGGATGCATGGCCATGTTGCACAATCGCATGCCACCCAAGTTGAAGGATCCTGGAAGTTTCACAATACCCTATTCCATTGGAAGCCACTATGTCGGGAAAGCATTATGTGACCTTGGAGCAAGCATAAACTTGATGCCTAAATCGGTTTTCCAAAAACTAGGAATCGAAAGGCAAGACCTACAACAGTTATGCTACAGCTAGCCGACAGAATCTATGTGCATCCAGAGGGAAAAATCGAAGACATACTATTAAAAGTTGATAAATTTATTTTTCCCGCTGACTTTATTGTTTTGGATTGTGAAGTAGATGAACATGCACCTATCATTCTTGGGAGACCCTTCCTAGCGACAAGGAGGGTGAATGACCAGCAAGTTAAACTAAATGTGTTCTAAACACTAAGGCATGCCGATGATCCAGAAGAATGCCAACTTCTTCATGCCACGGTAGAGTTTAACTTTGACGAGGAATTTAGTTGCCTCGGCAACTACATTGCCGATCAAGAGGAACCTGAGGAGTATGAAGAACCGATCGATGAGGAACAACAAGAAGAGGCAAATTGGTTAGTCAATCGACCAGGTACATACTTTGAACCACTGGATTACTCAGGTAAGGAAGGTAAGCTCGAAAAGCCCTATATTGAACAACCACCGATTCTTGAGTTGAAACAGTTGCCAAAGCAACTAAAATATGCTTACTTGGGAACCGATAATACATTGCCTATAATTATTTCCTCTAAGTTACAACCTGAGCAGGAAAAGAAGCTGATCAAAATGTTGATGCTACACAAGAAGGCAATAGGGTGGACAATTGCCGACTTGAAGGGAATTAGCCCGGTAATGTGCATGCACAAGATTTCGTTAGAAGATGATCACAAACCTTCGATTGAAGCCCATAAGAGACTGAATCATGCCATGAAAGGGGTTGTAAGGAAAGAAATCATCAAGTGGCTTGATGCCGGCATCATATACCCTATCTCTGATAGTACATGGGTAAGTCCAGTATAATGTGTACCGAAAAAGGGAGGTATAACGGTGGTAAGTAATGAAAACAATGTACTCATTCCAACCAGGACTGTGACCGGTTGGAGGGTATGTATGGATTATCGAAAGCTAAACAAAGCCACTAGGAAAGATCAATTCCCATTACCCTTTATTGACCAAATGCTTGACCGTCTTGCAGGTAAACCCTTTTATTATTTTCTAGATGGTTATTCTGGTTACAATCAAATTGCCATAGCACCAGAAGATCAAGAAAAGACAACCTTTACATGCCCATACGGTACTTATGCTTTCTGAAGGATGCCGTTCGGATTGTGTAACGCCCCGACAACCTTCCAAAGATGCATGATGACACTCTTTTCAGATATGGTTGAAGACTTCCTTGAGATCTTCATGGATGATTTTTTCATTTTTGGTAATGACTTCGACAATTGCCTCGACAATTTAGAGAAGGTGTTGGCAAGATGTGAAGAAATCGATTTAGTCCTTAATTAGGAGAAGTGCCATTTTATGGTAGATGAAGGAATAGTGCTCGGCCACAAGATTTCATCCAAGGGAATTGAAGTAGACAAAGCCAAGGTGGACGTGATCGAGAGATTACCCCCACCAAGTTTGGTTAAAGAAATCTAAAGCTTACTTGGACATGCAGGTTTTTACAGAAGGTTCATTCATAATTTTTCTAAAATTACTAAACCCTTGTGCAATTTGCTTGATAGGATAAAGTCTTCAATTTTGATGACTCTTGCGCCCAAGCATTCAAAACCCTAAAGGAAAAGCTTTCCTCGGCACCCATTGTCGTTCCACCAGATTGGACACTACCTTTTGAGCTCATGTGTGATGCAAGTGACTTTGCGGTAGGATTAGTCCTAGGCCAACGCACATGTAAGACCTTCCATGTGATATACTACGCTAGCAAAACTCTTAATAGTGCTCAAGTGAATTGCACAACAACGGGGAAAGAGTTACTAGCTATAGTTTTCACATTTGACAAGTTCCGATCCTATTTGATTGGTACAAAGGTAATTGTTCATACGGACCATTCAGCAGTTAAATATCTATTTGCTAAAAAGGATGCCAAACCCCGTTTGATTCGTTGGATATTAATTTTACAAGAATTTGATATTGAAATTAAGGATAGGAAAGGAACAGAAAATCAAGTGGCCGATCACTTATCACGTTTAGAACGCAATAAGGAAGAGGACCCGAATTTAGAGATATGCGATGCATTCCCAGATGAGCAACTTTTAGTTGCCTCGGTAACCCTCGACGCTGCAGCAGCTCTTGACACTCACGCCTTGGCAACTCCAGACGAGCATGCCTCGGCAACCACTAATACGCATGCCTCAGCAACCATGGACGCGTATGCCTCGGCAACTCTACACGCACACGTCTCAGCAATCTTGGGAGTAGTCGACACGGTAGCACATGCCTTGGTAATACCATGGTACGCGGATTTAGTTAATTTCCTTGTTTGTGGTATTTTACCTTATGGCCTTACTCACCAAGGGAAGAAGCGGTTCCGCCATGATGCTAAGCATTACTTTTGGGACAAGCCTCTTTTGTTTAAACAATCTGTAGATCAGGTTGTACGCCGATGTGTCCCTGAAGATGAGTAGCAGAATGTACTCCGGCAATGCCATTCTTTACCCTATGGAGGACATTTTGGAGGAACTCGTACCGCGGCCAAAGTTTTGCAATCCGGTTTGTATTGGCCAACACTGTACAAAGATGCCCAAGAGTTTTACAAGCAATGTGATTGTTGCTAGAGGACGGGCAATATCTCTAGACGACAAGAGATGCCACTCCAAAACATCATCGAGGTGGAATTGTTTGATGTATGGGGGATTGATTTTATGGGACCTTTCCCATCTTCATTTGGCAACCTCTACATTCTACTTGCCGTTGACTACGTGTCTAAATGGGTTGAGGCAGCTGCAGTTCCCAACAACGATTCCAAGACCGTGCAACGATTCTAGCAGAAAAATATATTTACACGGTTTGGGATGCCGAGAGCAATTATCAGTGATGAAGGCAAGCATTTTGACAACAAACTTATTGCCAAGATGTTGCAACGCTTCGGCGTATCACACAAGATTGCCACGACATATCACCCACAAACCAATGGGCAAGCAAAAATTTCCAACCAGGAACTGAAGGGTATACTCGAGAAAGTTGTAAATCCCTCTAGGAAGGCTTGGTCAACAAAACTAGATGACGCACTTTAGGCATATCGCACTACATTCAAAACACCCTTAGATATGTCCCCCTTCTGACTTGTCTATGGCAAAACATGCCATCTACTGGTGGAAATCGAACAAAAGGCATATTGGGTAATCAAGACCGTGAATATGGACTGGGAAAGTGCCGAAAAAAGCGTTTGTTGGACCTCAACGAGATAGAAGAATTTTGTGCACTCGCCTATAATAGTGCACGAATCTAAAAGGAGAAAACAAAGCAATGGCACGATAAGAAACTATTGCCGCGACAATTCATGCCAGGGCAACTAGTTCTCTTATTTAATTCTCTGCTAAAACTTTTCCCGGGAAAGCTGAAATCAAGATGGTAGGGACCATTCGAAGTTGTCAAACCATTCTCCCATGATGCCGTGATAATCAAGTCCATCGCTGACGAACATGAATTCAAAGTTAATGGACAAAGATTGAAGCACTACAACGGTGCCCATGTGGAACGTAACAAAGAAGTGGTCACCTTAGGAGATGCATGAGCATGCTCTCCTTTCAATATTTTATTTTATTTTTTATTTTTAATTTTTTCGAACTATTTAATTTTTACTTTTTATTATTTTTGATTATTTGTTTTTTTAGGATAGATTTATTTTCTTTAAGATTAAAACTACATCTTTCATATTTATCTTTTAAAGTTTAAGAATCCTTTTACACATCTTTATTTATTTTCTTTTATTAGTTTATCTTTAATTTTAATCCTTATTTGATTTGTCTTTGAATTGTAGGAAAAGAGTTCATGATAAAGAGGAATTTTGATTCAAGAAAGACACTTCTTCAACAAGGAAATTAATGGGCCAAATCTAAGGCTTATATAAAGCCTCCAACTTACCCTAAATAAACCCCTAGCCGTCACCCTTCCCCTAAACTGAAACCCCTTTCTTCTTTATTCCAAAATTAATCTCACCCACCATATTTACTACCTATCTTTTCTATATAGCCCATCACCCTTAACTTCCAAGAAACCTATCCCTACTTTTCATCTTGCAACTCTATAGTTTTTTTGCTTTCTTTTCTTTGTTTTTACAAAACTCACAACCAAGATCATCCATGGCATCCAAAATTGAATTTTTGGTTCATCCAAGTTCCTCCAAAGAACCAAGATACAAGAAGTTTGCTACACCGATGGTTCAAGAAAGATTTCACTCCAAGTTTGAAAGACGGAAGATTTGCGAAGAACAAGGCTTTGAATACTCCAACTCTCATCAAGATTTCAGCCTTGAACCATTTATCTTCGAAAGAATTGCACATCAAAAGTGGCAAATCTTTTCCCATCAATCAAAACTGGGTAATATCTCATGGGTAAGAGAATTCTATACTAACTCACCTAACCCGGATAATCCTTATGTTTTTGTTCGTGACAAGGCCATACTCATAAGCCCCGAAAACATCAAAACCTTTTACGGGCTCTACATTGAGAAAGACGAGCATCAAGCCTTTGTTGATCAACTCACGCCCAAGCAACTCGACAAGGTGCTTCAAGAAGTCACTCTACTGGGAACTCATTGGAACGACAGTAAATACAAGGGCATGGTAAATCGCCTTCGGTTTAAACCCGAGGCAAAACTATGGAATAAGTTTGTTAAAACTTCTTTAATGCCCACCACACACAATACTACAATTGATATATCACGTCTTTTGCTCATACATTCTATCTTACATAATCGCATCATTAACATTGGAAAAATTATTTGTGATGAGATTTTTGTATGTAGCTCAAAAGACAAGGGTTCTCTTTTCTTCCCTTGCTTAATTTCCAATATTTGCAAGAAGATGCATGTCCCAAGTGAGTCCACCGGCGAAAAGGCCCTACCAAAGTCCGGTTGGAATCAAGCACAAATTCGAAAGCTAATGGGAGAGGCACTGGTAAAATCCTCAATGCCTCTGCCGCCTCGGCAACTCCTAATGCCCGAGCAACTTGGCTATCAACCCCGGGACAACTTGAAGCACTCTTGCAACCGTTGGAGAGCTGCCTTAGGCAAATTGAAGATCGGAAACTAATGTTCATGCGGTACATGAAGGAATACAACAATGCCATCACCCAAGTCATCTTGGAAAAGTAGCCGGACAGCCGTGTGTCGTTCCTAATTTTTCATGCCGAGATCCTTGCCACAGCAACCAATGAAGTAGTCACCACGGCAACCGCAATAGATGATGCCGCGGTAACCTATACCGCACCTGCCCAAGCAGATGCCACGGCAACCAACCCGGAAGATGCCACGGCAACAAAAGCCAAAGGCATCCCGGCAACCACTGCAAAAGCCAAAGGTAAAACACCTATGCCCGAATCAACTTGTACGGAATCATTGTCTGATTTTTCAGATTCGGACGAGTACTCCATTGCACCAATAAAGACAGCACCAATCGAATCCTCCAAGCCCAAGCGAAAAGTCAATGACATTGATGAGGAGGATGATGAGGACAACACCGTACAAAGATCAATTCCACCATCGGCAACAAGGAAGCAACCACCGCGTTCAAGCAAAAGAATCAATACACCGACCAAAAGGAAACTAATCATCCACGACGACGAACTCTCGGAGTAAGTCATCGTTTGCATTTTACTTTTCTTTATTTTATTTCTCTTTGTTTCATGCATTGAGGACAATGCCTCACTCGGGTTTGGGGGGGAATTTTTATTAGTAGTTACCATGTTTAGTTGCATTCATCTTAAGTACTGCATTTAGGATACATAAATTGCTTGCCATGCCTTTAGTTGGAACAATAATTGCTTAGATTTGATGAATATTCGATGATGACTTTGCCAATGCACTTAATTGATAGAATTTTTATTCTAGGATAACCATGGAAACACTTAGAATTTTACTATGATGCTAAATTTGATGAAACACTGTTGTGGTTTGATTGATTTAAGGAATTCTAGTGAACTTAGGTTGATAGTTAAAAAATTGGGGGATTAGAATAAAAATTGGATAAATGCTAGAGGTGTCTGAAATTGGCTCTAGTATGCGTTAAAAATTGATTGCTAGAGGTGCCCGATATTGGCTCTAGTATGTACTAAAAAATTGATCGCTAGAGGTGCCCGAAACCAGCTCTAGTCGAATAAATTAATTAACTTAAGAAAACTAAAAAATAATAATAAAAAACTAAAGGTGCCCGAAACCGACTCTAGTTAAAACATGTTAAAAGAACCCAATGAAGTAATTTGAAAACCTCTTTTTTGCATAGAATCTGAAAAATCAACTTGCACACAACTTCGCACACACTCACAAGCATTATAGTTTGATTCCGAGTAACTCATAAGTTTTCCGAAAAATGAAAAGCCAATCATACTTTGTGCCCCGGTTCTGAGAATTGAAATCAAGTTCAAAGCTAAGTTTGTGGAAATTGAAGTCTTGGCAGGTAATTGTTAGTTTGCATTGCTTGAGGACAAGCAATAGTTCGAGTTTGGGGGGGTGTTAAGTGTTCAAAAGTACTATTTTTATTACCCTTTTTACTCATATTATTGTTAGACTTAGGCTCATATTAGTTGCATAATTAGTCGTTCATGCATTAATTCATGTTTCCTTCCATCGTTGAGCCTGATTGCATAACTTGGTGGTTTTTGTGGGAAAAGATGATGCTTTGATGTGTTTTGTGTGTATGTGCATAATCACTTGCCAAAGCAAGGCTAGAACCAGTTGCCAGAGCAATGCATGAAGGAGATGCCGAGCTAGTTGTCAGGGCAATTTTCGACAAAGAATAAGGTGATATGGTAGTCGAAATTGATGACTAGACAAGCCCAAGATGACGTCGAGCAAAGCAAAATCACAAAGGAGTTTGATTTACATGAAGAGGTTAAAGAGGAATTAAATACCAAGAAGATAGGAGAAGTTCTAGAAGGAATATAAAGATAATAAAGAATTATATTCTTTAAAGATAATTTAATTCCAACTTAACTTCCTCCTCAAAGAAAGACTTTGACCTAGCCCTATAAATTAGAGGCCATGCCGTCAACTCCAAGGGGGAGAGGGGAGAGAATTTTCGACAAGCTTCAAGGGGGAGATATCGACTACAAGGCTTCATTCATTCTTCATCTTTTTCTTCCTTGTTCCATTAGGTTTATGCTAGGATTTCTTTATCTTGTGTTTCTTTGGAACCTAGCCATGAACTAAATCTATTTAGCTAAGGTTATTGTGTTTTGTGGTTGTGAGAAACAATTGGGTTTTGTTTAGGTAATAAGAGTTTGCACTTTTCTATTCAAGGTTTATTCATTCTTGGTTCTTATTCTTATTTGCGAGTGAATTGGGAGAGGATCTCGTAACTTCATCTATTTATCTAATATCGGGAGAGTTAGATTCAAGAAATGAATGAGTATGATCTTTATTCAATCTATTGATGGTGAAGATTAATCTGGCTTAGGAACAAGTTAAGGATTTCAACGGCTAAGAGGAGCGCAAGATTGGTTGTTGTTCACCCTTGATTCACGTAGTGATGTATTATCAAGGCATGCACAAATAGATAGAGTTTCGACTTAGGGATAAGAAGAAACCATTGAAGAACGCTCCGCCGAACCTTGAAATTGCTGCCCAGTCGCCCAAGTAGTTGCCCAGCTAGTCGCCCAGGCAACCATCGATTAGTTGCCAAGGCAACCCCGCTGTGCAAGTTGCCGCGGCAACTGAGTTGCCCTTGCTCTCTTTTACCAAGACAATCCAATCGGCTATCACTCCTCAACTCACGATAACCTGGCCTATTCTCTCTCATTTGATTCATCTATTCTTTTACTTTATTGCTTTCTAGTTTAGTTGTTAGTTAAACTCCTACAATCTTCTACTTGTGTTTCTTTTACTTTTTACAGTGCAAGAGATTAGATTCTTGAAGTGGCACCAATCCCTGTGGAGACGATATCTTTTATACTATAACTTGCGACGTGTACACTTGCACATTTATGGAGCACTTATTACACGCAACAGCCGGCACAAATTGCTTTGAACCATACTGTCTCAAAACCAGAAGAGGCGCGTAAGCTGTATGCCCCCAAATACCAAGTAACGGTACCCAAGAGTGCACTTCGCATCTATAGAGGATACTTTTTGCCAATATCCATGGAACTCTCCAAACTTGTCCCCCTCTTTTAGATTTCGGAGAACATCTAGCCAAACTTCCTTGGATCTTCGCATTGGACAATCCCCTTTTTGCAATAATTCCTCCAATGGTGAGAATTTGCTATCATAAAGAGGTATTGAGAAACTGGCATCTGACCATAGGTGATTGTAGAACCAAACGGTCAAAAGCTATGGGCATCCTTGGAAGCAGACTCCATAGTTCTCCCTACAAAAACTCAAAGATCGAAAAGTTTCGACCAAAATTATGGGTATCAGATTGGTCCCGCCACTCAAATGATCAAACAAGTCCAAAACTGACGGGTCAATAAGCCCTAATGCTCGAGGAAAAAGAACCAACCCATAGATCAACAATGCAAAGAGATCCCGCTAAACTCAGCCCGCAGGATATACGAAACTTAAGGATAGGATTCTCTCCCACTTAAGATACTCCTTCTAATTCCAAGTGGCGACTTGATGCTCGACCCAATATAACAACGTGTATGAGAATCTACTAAGCTTGCCTTGAAAAGCTTCGTTCTTGTTAGGATTAGAGTAGACCTGATTCTCGTAGATTTTCTTGCAATTTATAAGATCTTGGTATTCTTTTATTGTCAAAGTCAAATCAAAATTACCGATTATGAAACAACTGTAAGCCGAGTTCCAAAACCCCACCAAAGCTTGTAGTAGTGCTTTGTCAACCAGAACATCTAGCAAGCGTGCAATGTCACCATACTCTTTTTTGAAAGTGTTTCTCGTCTCAAGATCCCAACTGTTCCATACCGGCTTCAACTCAGACACATCATTGAACTCCGTATTCATGAATGTCTCAGTTGCCATTGCTGACCTGAACCTGGTAGAAATGCTATCTCCATCATGTAGTTGCTCTCCTTCTGACCACCTTTGCACATCAAAGTTCTTTTCATCATTGCTACGAATCAAATCTCCTATTTATCTAGTCTTTAATTTCAGAATATTTCCAACTTAATGTGCTCTTCATGATATGACAAAATATACAAAACAAAAAGGTAAAAAAGGGAAAAGGAGGAGACAAAAAGAAACGCGTTAGTCATAAGATAAACAAGATAACGAAAATGAGAAAAGATAAACACAAACGAAATAAGCGAAAGGCAAACACATAACAAAAGACCAAAACAAATGAATTCTAGTTCGTTAAGGTTATCTACATGGCTCGTGGGGTGGGCTTTTTAGATTCTCACACATGGGTTCGGTTCTAATTGAGGGTACCTGAACCTATCTCATTACCTAGTTACTGAGGTTTAGGGTTTAGTAGGGTGGGCTTCTTAGATTCTCACACATGGGTTCGATTCTATGTGAGGGTACCCGAACCTATCTCATTACCTACTAAGGCAACAAGAACCCCATTTCTGGCCCATCACAAGCTTGCAAATTTGTTTTGGTACGAGGGAAAGCACGACCTAATGACATGGAGGGCTGTTTATATGTCGAAAGGCGTGTATTCTGAAAGTGAATTACCAACCCGTGGAGGGCTACTCACGTAGGTATGTGGCGTTTCATTCTTACTTAAGGGATAGAGCTGGGTATAGAGCTTGATGAACATGGTGCAACACATGTCGGTGATTCCTTAGAAATTATATGAAAAATTAATTCGAAGACCACCAATTATCTAAGCCCGTGCAATCTTAGTCACATTTTCAAGAAAGAATCATCCTTATTAAGGTTGATTAAAATTTCAACAATTTTCATCATTAAAAGCAACAAACGTTTTTTGTTGGCCTAACTCTCCTTTCGTTTTGTAAAAACAAAATTGGTCCCCAACAGAGTCGCCAAGATATAGTGCCGTTTTTCCTTTTTCCTTCTTTTCTTTTAGAAAATCGTCGACATGGGTTATCCCCACATTTTTTGAAATTTGAATTTTAGGGGGATTTCTTTTGAAAATTCTTATTCTTTTAAACAAAATAAAAAACTTGGAGTCACCACCAGCCACTTAGATAAGGTAGGCCGGACACCAAAAAACCAGAGATTCATTTTGAAAGGGTTTGGGAGTTGGTTACGCGTGGAGAAGGATTAGCACCCCCATCACACCCGAAAATCGGTACCAAAATATTTGTTGCTTTTAAAAGGATGGAAATTGTTGAAATTTAAATTGAATTTAATTAAGTATACTTAATTAAAATTGATCTTAATTGAATAGGCTTTATCAAATCGGTGGATTCAAATTGATTGGACATTTAATTAATAAGGATGACATTACCTTGGACCATAGATTAAACTGACATCGAATAAGGCCGACCGCCGTGTTAATTTATGGTTCGAATTTTGTACGTCACCTTTATGCATGATGCAAGCATTTAGGTATGATGTTATGATATTGCAATTTTAATTATCATTTACCTTGGAATGGTAAGGATTAATCCAAATATTCAGTCAACATCTACTCAGGCAAGACTGTTATGACAAGAATATCGGGATTAATGAATGCCTCCTTTTTTATGATTTAAATTAATTAACATGCAATCAAAACATTAAAAGTCATATGAATGACAAGTAAAATGTATGTCACATAAGACTAGCAAATAAACACAAGGTAAATACAAAGAAAGGCATGAAATAAATATACAAGAAGATCTCAAATGTCAAATATTAAAACATTATTTTATATGAAGACCATGTTATATACATATAATAGGTATTATATATATACGGGTATCATATGTATATACAAAGAAGGGCAGTAGCCTTATATGTGTGTAGTTTCCAAACTATGTATTATATAATATACATAAAAGCATGTACTATAGTATGTAATATACATATCAAACCATATATAATATACTTATATAAAAACCATATACATATCATATAGAAACATATACTATATCTATATCGTACAAAAACACATTATATTAACATTACATATATATATATATATATCAAAGCCACATTAAACATATAAAAATCACAACAAAAGTAAAGCAAGAACACAACTATCAATAGAAATTAAAAGTCAAAAATTAAAGGAAATAAGATGCAAAACAGAGAACAAATATGCATGATTAAAGGGGGTGAATCATGGGGCTCCAACACTGGAAACAAGACTCAATCGAATCAATTTTTTTAAGGAGAAAAACAAGGTTTTACCAACAAGAAACTGGTTTCAACTAAAAAGGGGACTAAATCAAAAACATTTTGAAAAATCCAGGGACGAGGGGAATGATTTTCAAACACGGAATGTCCTATGGTCCTAATACAAAAAGGCGGGGGGATTTAAAAAAAGAAATGACCCATTTAGTTTTGTAAAAGCCGGTATAAAATGCCTTTTTAACCAAAACAAAAATTTTTGGACCAGTTCTTCAGAAAAATAGCCTAAACGCTTTATTCTCTCTCTTCTTCCCTGATGAACACCATTGTTTGTCAGGGCAAAACCCAGAAACCGACCAACTTACCGGCAGCGGCTGGCGAACCTAAAAATAGCTCTTTTTCCCGACCTAAACCTAGATCCAGACTCCTTTTGCTTGAAAAACACCAAAGCCCTTTCCTTTTTACAAAAACAGTACCAAAATCCCCTTTTGCTTTAAAAGAGCGATGAACAACGGCGTCTCCTCCGATCGGCTCACCATGCATAGCCTCAAAGGAGGCCAGGAGCTTTTCACCGATGAGGGAGGGAACGATCCCAGAGAAGATGAACCGACCCTAAGGTAAAAAAGAAACCCTGGTTTTTTTATGTATGCTTATGCTTCGAAATTGAAAAGAGAGATGGGTATACCTCTAAAACTTATGAGGCCTCCTTTTGCTTTCTATTCCTTTCTCAATAATCCTCATCTCCCTGGGTTAAAAAATGGTTTGCTTTCAGTTTTATCACACTGAAATATTATATGATTTTAAAATAAAAAAAACGATCCTAAATATGATATTGGTTGCCTCTGTGTGCATTTGGATAGATTCATGTTTGCCACTGTGAAATGTTTTCTTGTCCCATAAAATCCCCATTTTTGAAGTTGCACCCTCTGACATTTTGGTTTTTTGTTTTCTTTGGCTCTCATACGAGGGGAGGGGACTAGAGAGAGAGCACGGGGAGTTACTAGCAGTTTGCTTAAGGTGAGGATGAAATATGGGCCGTTGGTAGAGATCGAACGATCACAAAGGAGTCGAAGCGTCATGCGTTATATCCACGAGAGTGTGGTGTATCCGAGGAGCTGCGGGTGCGGTGCGTGTTGATACCGGGGAGACGTTCTCGGTTGAATCGTGGTCGTTAGATTAAATCTGATCTAACAGTGGAGGTTGGGTTGCGCCAAAGCAAATTGGGATTATCATATTAGGGTTTTGAATGTAATTAGATCTTAGGGCTTATTTTGGGCCAAACGGGCTATAATGTATATTTTATATTTGTTTGGGCTTTAATGTAATGGACTATATCATAATAAATTGGGCTGTTTATATATTTAATTAAGTTCGTATGTATATTTTGTATTTTGATTTGAATAATAATAATAATAATTAACATATAGTAATAAAAATAAGATAAAAATGAAAGAAAGATAACATAATATACTAATAATATTTAAGGGTTTTTCAAAGGGATAATAACATAATAATGATAACCAAACATGACAATAAATATAATACAATATGTATCACTAATATGTACAAATAGTACTAATAATATTTTTTGTTTGTTTTAGTCTTAATCATACTATATAATTAAAATAGATAAACAAATCCTTGATTGCATAGATTAACAAAAAGTAAAAACGAGTTAACACCCCAGACAAAATTAGTGATTACAATCATGAAGTGACATTTTTCCTAGTTCAGGCCCATGTTAGTCTCAATACATCTCTTCAAAACTTGCTCCAAACTCTGAAGACATTCCTCAAACGTTTTGCCAAACGCCGAGAAATCATCCATGAACACTTCCAAGTTGTTTTCTATCATTTAAAAAAAATAGACATCATGCAATGTTGAAACATTGTTGGGGCGTTACACAACCCAAAGGGTATTCTTCTAAAAGCGAATGTCCCATATGGACTAGTGAACGTGGTATTCTCTTGATCATCTAGGGCGATGGCAATTTGGTTGTAGCCAGAGTAGCCGTCTTGGAAGCAATAGAATGCCTTACCTACCAACCTGTTCAACATCTGATCAATGAATGGCAAGGGAAAGTGGTCTTTCCTTGTGGCATTGTTTAGCCTCATGTAATCCATGCACACTCTCCAACCTGTGACAGTCCTGGAGGGAATAAACTCATTCTTGCTATTTTGTACCACGATCATGTCACCCTTCTTTGACACGCATTTTACCGGGCTGACCCACGAGCTATCAAAAATGGGATAAATTATCCCGGCTGTAGCGACTAATTTAAAAAATCTAAAGTATTCCACGTTTTTGAAAATTCATTTTGGGGATTTCTTTTAAAATTCTTATTTTGAAAATAAGACTTGGAGTCACCACTGGTCACTTGGATATGGTAGACTGGACACCATAAAACCATAGATTCTTTAAAAATAGGTTCAAAAGTTGGTTACGTGTGGGGAAGGATTAGCACCCCCACAATGCCCGAAATTGGTACCAAATGCTTTTATATTGATGGAAATCATTGAAATTTAAGTTGGATTTAATTAAATGTTCTTAATTGAATATAAGCTTTAATTAAGTGAGCTTTAACATTTGATGGGCTTGAATTAATTAGCCATTTAATTAACAAGTGTGACAATACATTCGGACCATAGATTAAATCGACATCAAATAAGACCGACTGTCGTGTTAATTTATGATTCGAATCAAGTAATTCACCTTTATACATGATGCAAACATTTAATTAAGTATGATGTTATAACTTGTCAAATTTTATTCATTTTAAGGTTAACCCTGAGACAATATAAATTAACTCAAATATTTTGTTAATATCTATTAAGTCAAGATATTATGACATAAATACTTGAACTAATAAATAACTCCTTTTATAGTTAAGATTAATTAATTACCAAAGTGTTTAATGTAATTAAAAAGATTAAATAAATGACAATTAAAAGCATGCCACAACAAATATACTAACATAAAATAAAACATAGGCAAAAATAGACAAGCACGCATATAAACATAAACGAACATGGGCAAATAAAACAAAAAAAACCCCAAAAGCATATGTAGGATATAATACATATAATCATTAAATACATGTGTATACGTATCATATACATACATAATTGTAGTACCCAAATTTTATCTGAGTATGGATATATATATTTCTCTTATAAACAAAAATAAATAAATAAAGTTGATATAATAAATAAATAAAGCCTAAATAGTAAATAAATATAAATGTCTAACCCATAAATAATAAACTTAAAGTCCATATATACAATATCCCTTTTACATTTTAAAATCCAAAGAAATACAAGGCCCAATTTTATTCTTCCCCTTAATTACAATTGTATACAACCTATTTATAGCCCAAATATGCATTTTCAAATAACAAAAAACCCAAACTAGCACATTTGTGCTTTTTGAGCCCGCCAAAATGGACATGTGGCGCCTTGAGGATAGCCGGTTACCCCTTTCACATGGATTGAACTATTGTGCTGATGTCACCCTTGGTCAGACTATATAAGGAGGAGAGAGAGTTAGTGGGAGACAAGCAATAATTAAGCAATTATTACAACCATTATTGGAAAGAGAGAGAAAGAAGAGGAAAAGTCTTACCAGAACATGAAGAGCTCGCTCGAGAAGATAACTGGACCTTCATCGGAATCCGCTTAGCACATCAGGAAGGTAAAATATCTTCCCATCTTTATTTTCTACAACAAAAAATGTTACATCTCAGCGTCGAGAAATATAAAAATAGTAAAGTAAAATAAAGAAAAGGTCAAAATCCTAATTTCTATGGTGGCTAGAGGGTTTGATTCAAGGTGGAGTCGAAGAGGGCTGGGAACGGGTAGATTAGGCTTAGGAACGGTCGGAGATGGGTGAATCATTCGAGCCAGGGTTAGGTTTAGAGAAATTGGAGTTGAAATTAGGGTTGAAATTGAAGTTTTTAGGGTTTTGGTTTGAATTGGTGATGGCCAAAAATTGCTCGATGCGGTCGAAAATCGTATCACGGCTGCCAGAGCAAGGTAGGGGTGATCAGAGGAGTTTTGCGGTGGTCGACGAACGACCAAAGGTCACTGGAGCTTGGCAGTTGTGGATTGAAGCGACAGAAGCCACGACGTTTAGTGGTTGTGTTCTTTGTTGTTCTTCATGTTCAAGAAGAACAATGAAGAACACCATGAGAAATCTGGTGTTTTGATCCATTCTCAGATCTAATTCTGGGTTTGGAAGTGTTTTCTTCAGAGCGTTTGGGTGAGGGGAAATGAGGAGAGAGAGAGAATGTGGATTTTGATCGAGCCAATTTGGTTTAGGGTTTATAAACCCTGCGCAAAATGGTGTCGTTTGGCATCGAGTTATCCTAACCCGCGCAATGCCCTACGGGTCGGGTCATAGGATTCGCGCCCTATTTTAATAGGTTTTATATTGCAGGCTTTCTCTTTTCTCACAATTTGGTCACTTAGTTTGTAATTCGGCACTTGTATTTTGATAATGATTCAATTTAGCCCTAGTTTTAAGTATTAATTCATTTAATGTGTTTCATTTAATTTGTTTAATTTAATTGTTGCTTAATTTGTATGTTTGTTGCATATTTTAAAATTGCATATAGTATATTTTGTTAGATAACTTAAATACATATGTTTAGTAATTAATTGATTAGAGCTCTAGTTCTAAGCTTAATTAGAATTCAATAATTAAATTAGGGAGATCATTTAGTAAATTAGTGTATTTTAAATGGAAACTTTGGAGTTCAAACTTGGATAGTGCTCCACTTGCTTGCAATGCGGTGTTATCTCAAAATTGGCTCTAAAGAGGCACATTTAATGTAGACTACAATCTATAATTAAATAAAATCACTTACTTAATTAAAATAGAACCTTAATTAGGTTATTACTTTAATTAATTAAGAATGACACTTTAATTAGTGAATATCACTTGAATTTAGGGGTTCTGAGATGGATGATGTTCAAGCAATTGGTATCGTCACATAAAGACCTTTAGATTCAATGATATTCATAGTTTAATTAACTTAGTTAAATAGAGCATAATTAAGTTAATACTTAAAATGAACAAGACATTAACACATTCATGCATTCAAAACCTTTTATGTTGAAAATACATTTTTATGGAAATGAATAGGGGTGCTTCTTAACAAGGAACTTTTAATCTCATATTCGATATAAAAATATATTTTTTGTAAAAGGATATCTTTATTTGGAATAAAAATTCAATTAATAAGTATGGTTAAATTAAATTCAAATTGTCATTTGAAATGCCACGTAAAATTAAAAAGGTACCGATAACGGGCGTTTGTGGGGTGCTAATCCTTGCCCACACAACCGACTCCCGAACCCTACTCTTAAAGAATGAATCTCTGATTGTTTTTATGTTGTCCGGTCTACCAAAGTGACTGGTGGCGACTCCAAATTGTTTTTCAAGATTAAATAAGGGAAAATCAAATTTAATATAAAAAACTCTAATTTTCAAGATCAAATTAAAATAGACAAGAAAAACCTAATTTCAAAATCAATTGTCAACCCATTTTCACACATCGGTTTAAAAATGGTCGCGACAACTTGGCAACTTTACTAGGGACAAAATTGAGAGTCATGCCTAATTAATGAATTTTATGTGGCATTTTGGTATTTAAAAGTGGTAATTTGTATTTAATTTTCCAATAATTGTTGGGTGAATTTTTAAAAAGAATGGAAGTGGCATTTTCTTGTGTGTTATATTTGTCACTGCATAGCTTTCTACCTAGGCTTTCATCCTTAAGTGGGAGCGAGATATTATCCTACGTTGAGTTATTCAGCTCCGTGACCGGATGTTTGTCTTTCTTCCTGCATACTAACCTTATATACCGTGAGGTTCTGCCTCCGCTATAAGGGGCCGCATACTCCTAAATCGATGTCTTATTATCACAATAGACGGTAATGACAGTTCGGGTACCCAGAGTCTAGAACCGAACACCACATGCTATAATTTAGAAACCCACCCCACTAGAGCCAAACAATGACCTAGGACATGGTGCTGCCGGTTTAAATTCATTTCTCTGGTTATTTTCTTTGCTCGGATATAATCTATTTGTTGCGTTTATTTAATTTAAATTTTTTGTCTTCAATATTATTTTAGTGATACTAACACATTTCCTTTTGTGTTTTGTTTTCTTGTTTTGTTTAACATCATATTGTATCTAAAAAGGGGTATCGATTTGAAGACTAGTTAAATAGGAAGTATCACATATGGTTGAAGCGTCTGATAGACAGGGAGAAGATACTACAGCTGTATGGACTTGGTCGGAGGAGATGCAATACAGAAAGGGTGATAGAATTCGGGCAGACCATGTGACACGAACAAAAAATAGAGCTAAAATTAATTCGGGACAACACAACAGTTTGCTGGAACTTAAGGCTATATGGAAACGTTGGGATGAATCGATGAAGGAAAAATTGCAGAAAGAATTTGGAGACATTGTAATGTTGTTAGACATCCAAGTAGATCAAAAACTTATTAGGGCTATGACTTAGCACTAGAATCTAGCCTATAATTGCTTCACGTTGAGGAGGTAGACTTGACACTGACACTTGAGGAGTACGAGTCCCTAATATATTTCCCAAGAGTTGAAAAAGATAACATTTACACAACTCCTCCTAATTTTCCTACCTTTAGAAAAATGTTGAAGTCAATCACTAGAAAGAACGAATCTTGGTTTAATGGAAAAATAAGTCATAAGGAAAATGATGAAGTGACTGAAGACAACAAACGAATCAAGTGGGAGGCTACTTGAGATCTAATCTTGGTAAGTGATGAAGCGGATAGGAAAAGAAAGCTGCTTGCCTTATGTATATATGGGTTAGTAATATTCCTGGGAACTCAAGGTTATATAGACCCATCAACTTTGTGTTTGTTCGAGCGCTTGGGGGATAAAGTCAATCCAGTACTGGCCATCCTAGCGGAAACATACAAAACTTTGACTGCATATAGAAAGTCAGGAGATGGTAGATTTTGGGGTTGTGCTTAGTTGATGGAAGTCTGGTTTAAGGACACATATGGATTACATAGTATAGAGCCCATAGATGTTGCATTGATTACTCACCATTGGAGGAGTATCTAGCTGCATATCAAGTCGAGAAAAAGACCAAAGAGGAATGGAAATACTTTTTTTTAGATATGAAGAATCCTGATATGGTTTGGAAGGCGCCTTAGCTGAATCTGGTCAATTATATATACCGATATGGAAATTTTGCTTAGAGTTTGGGGAGGAATAGCTTATTGTCCATTGTTGGTGTCCTGATAGTTTGGTTCAAGACAGCTTATTCCTTCTACTGCCGGTATGGAAGGTTTCAAATACATGCACAAGACGGAAGGATACAAGATAAAGGTGAATGATACTTTGGACGCCTGGAGGTTGCCGAGAAGGGTAAGACTTCAGGATGGAACATGAGTTATGCCAAACTATATGGAGTGGAGGACGCGAAGGGTCAATGACTGTATCCCGCAAAAAAATTCGAGTAGTGCTCAGTTGGCTGGTGACCGAGAAAGAAATTCACCATCAGCGGTAGAGAAATTGAAGCACGGTCATGAGGAAGAGCTGAAAGGATATGAAAAAGGGATTAGTGAACTAAAATAGAAACTCTCCATGTCAACAATAGAGGTGGAAGTGCAGAAAGGCAAAGGAAAAGAACTTACCAGGAAAAATTGAGAAATTAACCAAAAATTGAAGAACCTACAAGGAATTCACGCTGGATGTGAAGACAAGCAAAAATGAGGGACGAGCAAGGTGGTTCAAAATTTGTCAGAGCTGCTGGATGAAATGAAAAAAAAAGGGATAACTATAAGAAGATGTATAAAGAATCGTCAAGTGCGTCAAAGAAAAAGGTCCTAGAATGGAGAGAATTAAGTAATAAAACTAAGAAGAAGTTATACGAAGAACAAGCCTAGAATTTCGAGCTGACAACTCAAGTATCACAGTTGGAACAAATGATTACAAAATACCACAATGAAGACAAGGTTGGGATTGAGCGAGAGAATGATGGACTAGAAAAGAAGGTGGTAGAGTTGGAAATCGCAATGCAAAATTTAAAAGAAAAGCTCACAAGTTATGAGGGAGCTTTGTACCAAGAAAGCGACATATAGAAAAGTAAGTATGAAGCAACACAACACACTGTCAAAATCAGAATGATGAATTTGTCAACTTCAAGAAACAAGTAAGGAGTATCACCGCGTATGTGTAGATCTAGTCTAAACAAGCCACAAGTCTATTGGAGCAGCCAAATATTGAGGTCGAGCATGGGGAAGCCATCACACGATTACTACATGAATTAGTTAACTTAGGAATTAGGGCTAGTAGTTTTGTGTAACTTGAGATTATCTATTTCCTGTGTTCGACTTTTCTAGTTAATGGGTGTTTCTCTAAGAACTAGTTTTCAAATTTGATACCCATTTTGCATTCATGCACTCATACATTCAGACATTTATGTATTTGCCTTATATTTCACAAAATAAATGTTTTAATAAAGAAAGGTTTTATGGAAGTTTATTTTTAAACTGCAATCATACCGCATTCATACGGAACATGCCTGCGCTCTAGAACCATGGCAGTAGAAGACAGGATTACCAGTCTTGAAAGTGACCGTGTTGAAGTGTAGAATATATTTGATAGAATTGAACAGTCCATGAAGGACCAATTAGCCTAAGCATAGAGGGAGATAATCAACCAGCTATCTGCTTTGTTGGGACCAAAGGAATCTGGAAAGGGAAAGGCACATGATGGATCGAATGGAATGAATGAACAAGCTGATACTACATCTCATATAAGGGAGCAGCCTGAGGGACCTCCTCCTGTGAAGAAGGTCCATATCAATCTAGCTGGGTTTTGTCACTGAATTTTCACCTAACTTCATTACTTTCGTTGTTTTTGGTTAGGTAGTGTTATATCTTAGTATATGTGTTTAGGTGTCATATAATAATATACTTACTGTGTTATAATTAAGTATAGTTGTCATATGTTAACATATTATGGTAGTTATAATTAACATAGGTTATATAATAGTTAGATATTAAAATCCAAAATATAAAACATACCAAATTGAAATTTATAAAAAATATAGTCCATCAAAGATACATTGAGTCCAATTTTTTTTCATTATACAAAGGCTTGCTAGGCCTGGTTTGAATTAAAAGAGGGGGAGGGCGCAAATAAGGGACCGTTGGTTCAAGATAGATCCAACGGCAAGCACGCCTTGCACGTGGGATCCAGCTGGAGGGAGGCAAGCGGCCCATCATTTGGACCGTAGATCAGTGAGCAATCTAACGGCCTAGATTGGTTAACAATAGAGTACGTGGATCGCCACCCGTACGTGATAGTCACACGTCTGACTTTCCAGCTTCTGGCAGGCATTTTGACTTCTCCGGTAGAGCTCAGGCGCCGTTCCGATTGTTCTTCACCGATAGCATCGCCATCATTTGCAATTATCGGTAACAAAAAACACAAAATAGGGAATTAGAAAAGAAACAAAACAAATCAAAAGGGCAACCAAATCCCTAAACCAAAGCCTTAGCTGCAAATCAGGTTCAAATCAGAGGCAAAGTCAACCAACATAGGAGGGACCGGATCCCTAAATTGGTGCCTTAGCAAGAATCCAACAACGATCAGATTAAACAGTGAACAAAAAGGCAACAAGCTTAAAATCAGAGCTGAGACAAGATCAAATGAGAAAGATATTAGGGATTCAGGCTTGGAATTCAAGCAATTCTGTAAATATATAAACCCCTTTGTAATTCATGTAGATAACAACAATCACATAGACAACAATTACAGAAAACAGGCACTAGATACACACATACAATTAGCATTCGGAAGTTGTATAGCCAGCAAGTGAGAGTTGTAATCAGAGTTCAAAAGCAATAAAAGAAGCAAGTTTCTGGTAATATCGTCTATCTTTTTTCTTTTCTATTTTGAATTTAATAAAGAAAAATGGGTTATTTTTACCTTTATTTTATTTGAAACACTGTGGAGATTTGACATTGATGTAACCCCGGTGAAAAAATGTGATTTTGAGGTCGCTAAAATATGGAAAATTAGGGTTTTTCTGGGAATTTTGCCGCCGGTGGAAGGCGGCCGGCATGGCGGATGTTCATCATGTTCTTCATAAAATGAAGAACACGATGAACATGACAGAGAATTTATAAAGGGTTAGCTTTGATCCATTTTGAGAATAAGAGCAGAAATGAAATATGTTTATAATTTTGGCTATTTATAACGACCCGTTTGGCCTGACCCGAACTCGGTTATAACCCGTGCCCTTATTTCCCGATTTTTATACTGCAGCACCTTTGTTTTAAATGTATTCAATTTCGTCCTTTTTCATCAATTTGGCACTAAATTTTTAAATTGTTTTCAAATTAACCCTCACATTTTAGTTTTCTTTTAAATTAGTCCATAAAACAGATTTTTTTTATAAATAAAATTATTCCCCTTTTCTTTATTCTAGTAATTATTTTGATAGTTAATTTAATTTAAGTTTTTTTTGTTCCTTTTGTTCTTATATGTATGTATGTTAAACCTTAGGATTAAGGACTTAAAACCTAGAATAGAGACGTGTATGTTGTAAAATATTCTTCACATTTTCAATAAGACACACTTAATTGTATTTAAACCTTGATAGTTAAAATGAATGAAGATGTTTCTTTAGGTTTTAATCACTGATTAAATTTTAATTAAAAAACTTTAACTCATCTAATTTTCTTGCTGATTTGTTAAAAAGTGAAAACTTAATTGATGCGGTGTCTTATCAAACGGGAATGACGGGTTAGCGTTAGGACTATTGGCGGTGATTAAAGTTCATTTCCCAGGCGAGAAGGCCGTTAAAATAGATTTACATTCACTTTGCAGACAAATAGATTGAAATGTTGTGAACTTGCAAATTCTAGTCTTTTTAAAAGTACTTTTTGAAATCAATTAGGTACCAGTTTTTGGGCGTTGTGGGGGTGCTAACCCTTCCCCACACGTAACTGACCCTCAAACTTGTTTTCTTGTTTTCTGTGGACCAAAATTTTATTTTGATAAATAAAGCGTTTTATCAAAATATCTTTGTTTTAAAAGTGATCCAATCACACTTTTTTCAAAAAGATTGGTGGCGACTCCGTGATTTTATAAAGTTTTCCAAAACGTCAAAACTCCTAAAAAGGGCTGCGATAGCTTGGCAACTCCGCTGGGGAGATTTTTTTTTCTAAAAACGAAAAGAGGGTCAGCCACAAATTGTTTTCAAAAAGGGGAATTTGCAAGTTTGCAAAGGTTTCAATTTATTTATCTGATTAATGAATGTAATTCTACTTTACGCATTAAAAAAATTATTGCAAAATGATCTATTCTCGAGCTCTACCCAACTATTAAGTGAGGGGAAAATGCTTTGCTCATGTCAGAATATTAATTCTCCGTATGAGCCTAGCAAGTACCTTCGGGACTCATATGCCTCATGTCTTCGTAAGGATACTGATTCTTCGAGAAGTCATAGGAAGTGAGTCCTCCTGAGTTGAACTTGGTTTGTCTGAAACCTGTAACACCCTCTACTCGGGCTAGTAGTAACCCAGCTCGGGAGCGTTACTTAGCAAGCAAGCAAGGACAAGATAGGAACAAAGCATTCGAACAAGACCAAGAACAATCAAGCAACTTAACATTCATTACTTAGCTAACAAATAAGCTCACACTTAATCTCCAATCATCAAAGACATTCAAACTAAACAAGCAATAATAATACAAACAATGAACAAGGCTAGCAAGGTAACCAATCATACATTTCTTGTTATGAAAGTAACTTACAATTGATTTCAAAACAACCTAAACCATTCGGCTATTAACACAATACCACTAGATTAACTCCTTTCATGCTTACATTACAAATTGCCACTTTCATAGTTCATATTACAATATTCATTCTTTGTTAACCTAACCTATTCGACTAACCTAAGGTTCAAACATGCTTTCTTCATTTCATTGTTCATTGATGTAAACATGTATCATCTTATACCTAAATTACTAACACAATTCTTTGTTCATTCAATTTACATGTTCTAGCTTCCATTCAAGCCACATTCTATACCCAAACATTCAGCCATTACACAAACATACTGCAAAGCATGGAACTAGTTCATTCAAGTCTTATTCTAGTCTTAAGCATTCGGCAAACATCCTATATAAGCATACATAACATAAACATCAAGGTATTTCACATACAAACAACCCTTTAGGTCCAAACCATTCGAATATGAAGAATTCATTTGTTTCAAGATATGGTCCAAACCATTCGAATATGAAGCATTCATTTGTTTCAAGATATACTAGATCAAGATTAGATCATTTCATTCTTAAATCACCATATGCGCAGCCAATACCATTCATTGCATGTAATCTAAGTTCATTACATAGTCATTTCTAGATACATAACATTGTAGGCCCATCAAACATTATATACAAGCTTTCAAAATGCATGTTCAAGCTAACTAAATACAACTAGTGCCACCATTCTAGGAGATATACAAAACAAGTATGGAATCATACTTAGGCAAACTTGTGTATCTTGCTACTTGTTCAAGGTAACAGGCTTTAAGATCAAGTAACATCGTATCCTTTATCCTGTAGGTTGGGAAGAATGAAACAAGAGTGATAAGTACAAAAATGTACTTAGTGAGGTAGTAACTAGTCTATCCATTTGTTATTTCAAGTTTCATATCTTTTAATCAAGTGTAGACCTAGCTAAAGCTTCCAAGCATCAAAAGTGATCTTAGCTAGGCTTTCAAGCATCAAGAGTGATCTTAGCTAGTCTTTCAAGCATCAAGATTATCCTATCTAAGGATAGCAAGCATTCGGCCAATAAGTACAAGCAACAAGAATCATACTTCATGAATCAAGCACACATGCTTGCAAAACAAGAAAACCAAGGAGTCATGCTTTCAAGTCAAGTAGCATACATTTCATGTCATTCAAGACAAGTAACATTCAATTCATTGTTTTCAAGACAAGTATCAAGTGATATTAGATTGTTATTTCATGTGATATCAATTAAACAACCCCCTTGGTACATAGTTTGTATAGGTAATCGAGTCTCCAACCAACTATCGCCACAAGATGCACCGTAGTGCTGGTCAACCCTCCTACTGTCGCCAAAGACCACATACGTACCCTCCTTCTGTCGCCAAATAGGGGCCTTAGCCCTGGACCGTAGTCCACCCATACACAATGAGCTCTAGACTCTAAGGCATGCCCTTCTACCCAGTCCAACTAGCTACCAAGGTTGTTCAATTTACCATTTATTCAAGTTTATCAAGTTCAAGATCATGTTCATGTCAAGCAAGATCATTTCATGTTAGGCCCTTAGGCCATTGAGCCTTAGCTCACATGTAAAGTAGTTTCAAGATCAAAATTATACCAAGCAAGTTCATTTCACATTAGGCTCTTAGGCCATTGAGCCATAGCTCACATGTCCAGTAGTTTCAAGATCAATATTATGTCAAGCATGTTCTTTAGCATTCAATCACATGCATCATAGCACTTACAAGCACCAAGGTACCATACAATCATGCTTAGCATTCGAAGAAGACATGTAATCAAGGCTAGGAACAAGTTTCATGTATTACTTTAGTCATCCTTCCCTTATTAGGTCAAGGTCATGATTAGATTCATTTTTCATGTCAAGAATGTAACAAAATACATTAGTTAGGACCTAGTCCTAACCCTAGAGGTAACTACACTCACAATACTCCAAGCTAGCTAGTCTTGGATCAACACTCCTTTGTTCTTGGCTTTAGATTGTTACAATCTTTCCTCTTCCACCAAGTTCAATCCTGGTTCTGACACATTACAAGCATAAGCATGTCAAAACATGATCACAAGGTCATTTAATTCAAGACAAGATTATAAGCATATAACATACACATATTGGGCAGCATGCTCTTGTACATTGTCCATTATACTTAACCACACTTCTCTACATTCTAGTTCATTCAAAACAAGGCATATTCAAAGGCCTAAAACTGTTTACAGGACAGTTTACAAAATGCCACAAAACAGTGTGCATTTGCCTATACAGCTGCTGCCAGGCAGCTTACACTCTAGTCACTTAATCAAGCACATCTTTCATTTTGTATGTCATAATTTCAATTGGTTTACACCGTTGGAAAGCTAAAAAAATTGTATTTATGACCATATAAGGCTTGCATTTTAGTTCCTTTCCAATTAATACAGTTTTTAAATTAAAGACAGGGCATTGCGCCTTATTGGGCAGTTTGCACAGTCTCTAGTATTTCTACTCTACATTTCAGTATACAACCTAGAGTTTAGCTATGTTTTCTCCTAATGAACTTAGACATACCAAGATGTTTTCTATAAAAACTTCAGCCTTAAATTCAATATATTCAATTTTTAGTGATTTTTCAAAGTCACTGCCCAGAACAGAGCATTCTGGGCAGATTACACTAGGCTGGATTTCTAGCTTCTTAACTCATTTTAGCAAGGTCCTAACATGGAAATTCCATTCATGTTCATACATGTCTAGGCCATCATAATTCACCTAGCAATGTTCTTAAAATAGGGCATAATCATGTTGAATCTAGTTTGATCTATTTGATCACATTTACACATTCAATTCATCAAGTAGGCAATCCATTCCCTAATTTAACTAGTTCAATTAGGTGTAGTCAATTTTCCAGCAACACATGTATTCAATTAAATCTTCATTTTACCTAGCAACATGATCAAAAGAGGATTCTATGTTCATTTAACATGTTTACACATTTTCTCAATCAAAATTGTCCCTAATCAAGACTATTTTCTATCATTTTCATAATTCTCAAATTTACAGCAATCACACATATGTTTCATTAGCAATTTGGTTACTAGCATTAAGTTTCCAGGTTCTAATTGCAAATAGCATGACCCTAACATGCATAGGAATCATCCAATTCAATTTACACATCAAGAACAACTAAGACATCATCAATCACTCATTCAAACAATTTATAGCACGTTAGATTCAAGTATTATACCTTCTCCAAGCTTAATTTGATCAATGGATGAATTATGAAGCTTGAATTGAAGGTGTTTGCATGCAAAAATTCTCTCCCCTCTCTCTCTCACAAGTTTCAACCAAAACATGATAATGGGGAGGAAGATGACCATATTTTTGGTTATTTTCCTCCCTTGCCATGAGTCATCATCCTAAATGGCACATGTTCTCCTTCGACGAGGACATGTGTCAAGGCCTCCAATTAATTGAATTTTACATGCAATCTTCCTAACTTTGCATGTTAACATTTCCATCCTTCTATTTATCCTTTCTAGTTTTCATTTCAATTCAATTTAGTTCAATTTCACTTATTTGATTTATGAGGATGGCCAATGTTCAATTTTCTTTAAATTAACCAACTTATGGATTCAATTAGCCTATTGTTTAAATTGTAGTAACATTTCTAGGCCAATTTTAGGGTGTTACAATTCTCCTCCCCTTAAAATAAATTTGTCCTCGAATTTACCTTAATCGAATAGGTGAGGATATTGCTTCTTCATGACCTCTTCAGATTCCCATGTTGCCTCTTCAACCTTGTGATTTCTCCACAAGACTTTGACAAGAGGAACATTCTTGTTTCGAAGTCTTTTGACTTCCTTGTCAAGTATCTGATCAGGCTCTTCTTCATACGATAAATCGGGATTCAATTCCACCTCTTCGGGTTCAAGAACATGAGATGGATCAGACCAATATCTTCGGAGCATGGAAACATGGAATATATTGTGGATCTTATCGAATTCACTAGGGAGTTCCAATCGATAAGCCACTGGACCAATCCTTTCTATGATTTCAAATGGCCTGATAAACCGACGGTTGAGCTTTCCTTTTCTTCCAAACCGAAGGACTCTCTTCCATGTAGATACTTTGAGAAAGATCATGTAATACCCCAAAATTTACTAAGTTGATTAAGGGTCATTTAGAACTAAGATAATAACTTAAAAGCTAACTTAGTGACTAAAATGACAAAAATGCGAAAGTCGGGATTTCTTTAATTATGGGTTTTGGAAAGGAAATTTCTAAGGTTTAAAGGTATCATGTGATAGATAGTGAATTGAATAAGTCATTCTTAAAGTTTGGTTGAATACCAATGAAAATTGTAATGGAAATCGAAGTCTAAAAGTTTAGTGACCAAAATGTAAATTTTGAAAATTTGATGGCTAAAGTATAAACTTTGGAAAAGTTTGGGGACTAAAGTTGTAATTTCCCAAAATTTAAGGGTTTTTATTTCATAAATAAATAGATCACCTAAGGTTGTGAATCAAATGTGGAATTTTTGGTTCGATTATTGGGAAAATCACAGTTAAAGTTTAAGTGGAATTCAGATACCCGGATCGAACTGAAAAATTTTGAAGTTTTACCATATGATAGAGAAAGGTTATAAAATTCATTTCCAAGTGTTGGAAATATTTTTATTTCGATTTAGGATGAATCGTACAGTTTATTTCTATGTAAAGGACTATTTATCAGTATATTGGATCAAATGGAAAATTTGGAGACTGATCCAAAAGATATGGAAAAATTCATAAAATATTACTTTATGAATATTTTATTATAGTTGGTTGGATTCCAACTATATTTAGTTGAATTTTTACAATAATGACAAACTAGTAAATAAAAACTAGTTGGAGGGCAAATTGGTCATTTGGCCCCAATGGGAATTTTGAAATATTTTAAAAGTTATAAGGGCAATTTTGGAAAGATAAAATGGAATATTAAATCTTGGCCCTTGATTGATGATAAAATCAATCTCAACCATTGGATAAAAAGGGCAAAATTGTAATTTCACTATTAAATGAATTTAATATTCATTTAATAGATATATGTGTAAAATAATGGTAAAAATATGAACCAAATGTTCATCTTTTCCAGCCAAAAACGTGAGGGCTAGGGAAAGAAAGAGAAAAAAATTTCCAAGCTCGATTCAGTCCCCGAAGCTCAGTTTTCAGGTAATCTCTTCAACTACAAAGCTGTTCTACTCTTCAAGCTCTATCTTTTTGATATCAATAATTCATGGAATCCATTCTTGATTGATGAGAATTTACATGAGAAAGAAATTAGGGTTTATGGATCAAATTGGGGCTTTTGAGATTTTATGATTCCACGATTGAATTCAAGTTGAAATCAAGCTAGTATGATGTTAAAAATCATGATATTTAGTTGGGATTTAAGTTTTACATGTTTTGATTATTATGAAGATGATTAGGGTTTATGGATTCAAGTTTAATTTAGGGTTTGTGATGTTGAAATAATGATCTAGTAAGCTTGAATTGTTGTCTCGAAGCAAAACCCTAAGTTAAATTGTGTAGGGACCATTTCGGCAAATTGAAAAGTTGAAGGAACAAATATGAATTTTTAGAATTTGGAGTGTATTTATGTTATTTATGATGTTAGAGATAAGAAAATGAAGTTAGAATGCCAAATTGATGTTGAATTGAATTAGTGACCATTTTGACATTTTGTCAAAGTTAAGTGACCAAATCGAAATGGAAGTTTTGTATGGGGGATAAATCTGATTTTTAGTTGTAATGATGGAATTAAGGTAGTAATGTTGAATTGAGGACTAAATTGCAAAGTTAAGAAGCATGAATCCTTATCTTTGCATTTTAGTACCTATTTTGGTAAATAAGGAAAATTAAGGAGAATTATTGTGAATAATTATTTGGTGAAGAATGTGATGATTTGGTGGTTTAAAGCTAGTGATTGGACTAAATTGAAAAGTAGAGAAGTAAGGAGAAGTTAGTATAAAAGTTGAAGTTGTTTATGGAAGTTGTGTAGAAAAACTGGTTTATGGCAGTAAATTTGAAAATTCACCATAAATTCTACAAAAATGGTTAGAAGGTGAATTTTATACCGATGTAAATATTTGTTTGTCTAGTTTCGTGTCCAACAAACAGAAACTGATTTTGAGTTCCGAGTAAAAAGATATAAATTTTTAAGTGGTGAAAGGTCAGAAAACAGTATAGCAGGTTGTTCCGAAATTCAATACTAGAAATTGACTTTGAAAATTCGCCATAAATCGTACAAGTTGAATTTGGGATATTAATTTGTATGGTTGAAAAGCTTATTGAATCTAGTTTCTTTCAGAACAAACGGAATCGAATTATGGGTTGTAGATTATTTTATAGAAATATTTCTTGGGAGGTACTGCAAACAGCCAGAAAATGAGAATTGATACACTTTGTATCTAAGGTTGATTAGTAAGCTCGAAAAGGGTTAATGGAAGTTCAAATTGGTCACTAAGGACCATAATGAGTTTTTGAACAATATAAGGAAGAAAAGAAAATGTTTGGAGATTTTGTATTCGAATGATTATATTGGACAATATGTAACATATTGTTAGATTGGGATCTAACAAATATTTTACTTATTTGAATTATGAAGTTAAGTTCGAATCAAGGGAGGTTCAAGGTACAATGAAGGAAAGGATCGAAGAGGACTTAGTGAGGCATACTAATACATGGCCCAGGTGAGTGCAATGCATACATAACATTATACATAGATGTTTTATACATCACCGGTAAGACTTGCGATGAGTCTACCTGGTTTATATATTGTCATGATAATTATGTCATTGCTCATACATTTGACATACTTTAAATATGTCAAAGGTTGAAAATAAATGCATTGATCACTAGTTATTGATGATAATTTAATATTAATGTTATTCGGTTATGAACTGCTTCATGTTAATATAAATTGATATACATTGCCATGGATGAAATATTTGATGATATAAAGCCCAAGTATGATATAGGTTCAAAGGTATAGTTGGCTAGCCATAGAGTCATAAACAGTTGTATAAAGATTCAAAGCACTTCAGGTAAAGTGCAAATTTTATAAATACTCATTGAGGAGTATACTTATGCAGGGTTTGAGTATACAGACTTATTACGGGTGCTAAGCACTTCGGAGTAATTTCATAAAAACTCAATGAGGGATATATTGTATACTCCGGTAAGTATACAAAAGTACTTTGGTGCTAAGCACTCCCGGTAGAGTGCAAATAATATACATACTCAAGAAAGGTTGGGTATGGGGGGTGACTCGTGTACATAGAATCTCTTAATTAGATACCTTGGGCTAAGTAAACTGAATTGAAATAAAAAAATAAAATGATAAGCTTGAAAGCTTGCAGACAGTGTTGGAAAAGGTATTGGTAAGCATTGAAAGCTTACGGATGGAAATGGCACCAATATTGGTAAGATCTAATCTTATCACTTTGATATACATATATGCTATTACATATTTAATTATGTTAATGAGCATGTAATGGTAAGGTGATCATATGCATTATTAATAATTAATAATTAATATTGAGATTGATATTATGACAATTGCACTTAAATTTGAATTATTGCCTCACTAAGTAAATACATAGCGTGTAACTATTTTACACGTAGGAAAGAAGAAATGGTTGGAGTAAGGAGCATATACGGACACCATCAATCAATAACAGGTACATCAGTATTAGTAAGATATCTTTTGATACTGTTTGATATTTACTAGTTGGCATGTATATTAAAAGGGTATGCATGCTCTGATAGAATTTGTATTTTATTTGGTATCTGGATAAATTTTAAATCAGGCAGTTTTATTAATTATATCAAGACAAATTAAATTGATAAGTTGTTGCCTGAAAATAAATTCGATTTGAAGATGAAAATATTATCTTTAAACTTTACGTGAATAACTAGATTTGTAAATTAAAACTAAATACATTGTAACATTTTTAAAGAAACAAAATTTTACCGAGTTACAAATGTAGAGGGTTTTACAAATGTTTTGTGATATCTCTGACTCGTATTTAGCTATGAATACGGGAAAGGGGTATTACAGACCTTGCCTCCAACATTGTATTGGATGTCTCTCCTTTTCAAGTCAGCATAAGCTTTTTACCTATCAAAAGCTACCTTTAATCGATCATGTATGATCTTCACTTGTTCTTCGGTTTCTCTAAGCAATTGAGGTCCTAAAACCTTGCTTTCTCCCAATTCAGACCAACACAAGGGAGTTCTACATCTTCTTCCGTATAGAGCTTCGAAGGAAGCCATCTGAATAGATGTCTGGTAGCTATTGTTGTAAGCAAATTCTACAAGGGGTAGAGATTTCTCCCAATTCTTTCTGAAGTCTATATAACAAGCACGTAGCATATCTTCGAGCATTTGAATGATTCTTTCAGATTGTCCATCTAATTGAGGATGGAAGGCTGTACTGAGATGCACTTTAGCTCCTAGAGCCTTCTGCAAGGAATTCCAGAATCGATAAGCAAATCTGGGATCACGATTAGAGATTATAGCTATAGGTACACCGTGTAATCAAATCACTTCACATATGTATAGCTCGGCTAAGGTTTCCAAGCTCATGTTCATTCGAACTGGGATGAAATGAGTATACTTTGTGAATCTATCAACAATCACTCATACAACATTATTCTTTCTTGGAGTGGAAGGAAGAAAAGTAATGAAATCCATTGTAATTCGATCCCATTTCCACTGAGGGAATTCGATAGGTTGGAGCAATCTAGTAGGAACTTAATGCTCGGCTTTAACCCTCTAACAAGTTAGGCACTTCAATACGAAGTCCACGATAGTCGATTTCATACCCGGCCACCAGTATAGTGGCTTAAGATCCTTGTACATCTTAACCAATCCCGGGTGAATCGAAAATGAGCTTTGATGAGCTTCTTGTAACATTTCTTGTTTTAGTTCCTCAATGTTAGGAACACATACTCTATCCTTGAAATAGAGGAGTCCATTTGACTTGAGGGAGAAGTTAAAATTAGACTCAAAGTCTAGCTTGGATATGATCTTCTGAAGACCTGGATCAATTTGCTGAAGTTCTTTGATTCTCAAGATTAAGCTAGATTGAACTTGAAGTTCAGACAAGAATTTTGGTCCTTTGGATAAACGGAAGTGAGCATTGATAGCCAAGGAAGCTACAAATGAAAGAACAAGATCACTATGTAGAATTTTCAAATAGTTACTTGCAAGACAAGCAAGTTATTTCGAATGGTTACTTGTGATCCAAGTAAGTTCAAATTCAATTGAAATATTCTAGAATTTAGATTTAGAGGTTTACCTGAGTATGGTTTGTAACTAAGGGCATCAGCAACCACATTTTCTTTCCCCGGAGGGTAGTCGATAACCAAATCGTAGTCTTGAAGCAATTCTAGCCATCTTCTTTGTCTCAGATTCAAATCTTTTGAGTCAGGAGATATTCGAGACTCTTATGGTCTGTGAACAGGTTACATTTCTCCCCGTACAAGTAATGTCTCCATATTTTGAGAGCAAACATGATAGCTGCCAATTCTAGATGGTGTGTAGGATAGTTTGACTCATGTGGTTTCAGTTGCCTTGAAGCGTAAGCTATCACTTTTCTATCTTGCATTAGGACACATCCTAGTCCCAAATGAGATGCATCACTATAAATAGTGAATTCTATACCTGATTCTGGTTGGATAAGAACCGGTGCATGAGTCAGGGCTTGTTTAAGTTGATCGAAGCTTCGTTATTGGTTTTCCGACCAAACAAAAGGTGTATCTTTACGGGTTAAGTTAGTCAAGCTTGCTGCAATGGATGAGGATCCTTTGAAAATTTTCCCATAATACCTGGCTAAACCGAGAAAGCTTCTGATTTCACCAACATTTCTCGGAGGTCTCCAATCTATGATGGATAGAATTTTGCTCGGGCCTACTTTAATTTCTTCTGCCGAGATGACATGGCCAAGGAACGAGACTTCTGACAGCCAAAATTCACACTTAGAGAACTTTACGAACAATTAACATTCTCGGAGAGTTTACAACACAATTCGAAGATTTTCGGAGTGTTCTTTCTTATTCCGAGAATACACCAAGATGTCATCGATGAAGACGACCACAAACTTGTCAAGATAGGGCTTGAATACACGGTTCATGAGATCCATGAAAGCAGGCGGAGCATTTGTCAACCCAAATAGCATTACAAGGAATTCATAGTGGCCATATCGAGTACGAAAGGTTGTCTTAAGTACATCTTCTTCTTTTACCCTCATTTGATAGTATCCCAATCGAAGATCGATCTTTGAGAAAACCGAAGCATCCTTGAGTTGATCGAAGAGATCTTCTATCCTTGGGAGAGGATACCGATTCTTGATAATAAGCTTGTTCAATTGTCTGTAGTCAATACAGAGTCTCATAGTCCCGTCTTTCTTTTTCACGAACAAGACTGGAGCACCCCATGAAGATGAGCTAGGAAGAATAAAGCCTTTATCTTGTAGCTCTTAGAGTTGCGTCTTGAGTTCTTTCAATTCAACAGGTGACGTTCGATAAGGTGTGATGGACACTGGAGTTGTTCCAAGTTGAACTTCAATCCCGAACTCCACTTCTCTGGTTAGAGGGAGACCAGGGAGTTCCTCAAGAAAAACATCAATGAATTCAGATACAATTGGCATACTAGGTAAGCCGAATTCAAATTCATCTTGCATAGTCATGGCAGCAAAGATTGAGGTCGGTTTTCTATCAATTAGGAGGATTGATTCTTTTTCTAAACCCCGAAGATACAGTCTCCTATTTTGACAATCTATCCAGGCTTCATGTTTACTTAACCAATCTATTCCTAACACTAGATCGAACTCACAAGAAGGCAAGACATAAAGGTCTATAGGAAAAGGTACATTTCAAATGCTTATAGGACATTGCTTGCAAAAGAAGTTAATTGGCATATTTCCTCCTATAGGGTTCGAAACTACAAGGCTAGTTTTAACAAGTTTGGGTTTTAAGTTTAACTTAGCAATCAAGGAAGAACATACAAAAGAGTGGGTAGATCCTGAATCAATCAAAGCATATGCAGGACTTGAATTTAATTCTACAGTACCTGCAATAACATCGGGTGCTTCTTCTTATGCTTATCCATGAATGTGAAAGATTCGAGCAGGGCCTCAGGATTCTTGGTGTGTAGGTGCCGAACGTTGGCCTCTACCCTTGCTTTGATTCTCGGACTGATCTTGTCTCGGGCCTTTGTTTCGGTTAGACTGAGCTGAACCAGCATTTACAGAAGTTCGAGTTGGAACCTTGTTAGGATTCTGAGGACAATCCCGAATATAATGATCGGAGGCTCCACATAAGAACACAAGTTTTATTGAGTTCTGCATTACCTGGTGTGGTGCTTCTGACAGAACTTACAAGTAGGATATTGGACAGCTTTACCAGAATTCCCCGTACTATCAATAGATATGATCGGGGCTAAAGACTTGATTATCTTTGAGGTTTCGGTATGTAATTACTCTTCTAAGCATGAGTGTAATTCGAAGAGTGATCTTCAGAGTGTTTAGCTTTCTTTGACTGCCAATGAGGCTTGTCATCAGTTTTGGATCATTTATCTTTCTAGGAGTTACTACTCTTGCATTTTTCAGAGGCTTTCATCTTTGCCTCGGTTGCAATAACTCGGTTCACCAAATTTTGGAAGTTGGTGATACCCAGGGCAGTGAAAATAAGACTTAGTTCATCATTTAGTCCATCGATGAACATCCAACATTTATCAGCTTCGGTCTTGATGTATTCCGACCTATACTTGCAATACTTGCAGAAGTCACTCATGTATTGTTCTATGGGTCGACCACCTTCTTTCAGGTATAAGAAATGTTTTCGGTGCTCATCCAGGTACTGTTCACTGATATATTTCTTCCTGAATTCCTCGAGGAAGAATTTCCATGTTACGGCTTCAGTAGAAACAGTCAGGGTAGTGGTTTCCCACCAGCTTAAAGCTTCATCTGCCAACAGGGCTATGGAAAATTCTAGCTTGTGTTCATCGGGACAAGGTAATTGCTTAGTCAAGATTCGAGTAGTGGCCTCTAACCAGTACTCAGCTACTTCGGGGTTTGCTTCATCGATGCCAGTGAAAGTATAGGCCCGATGTTGAGCCAGCTTGTCAATCGGGGCTCTACTTGGCAGAGCAACAGGAGAAGCAATAGGATGGTCTTATTTCAAGGCAGATACTAGATGATTGAACATCTCCTTCATACTTAGAAGACATTCTTGCTGCATAGGATTGATAGCAGGAGCTTCCTATTGAGCAGTAGCTTGAGCTCGGGGTTGAGCTTGTGGTTGTGGAGAATTATGTTCCATATTCACACTGTCTCATTCATTTGAGGAGCCTTCAGGACTTTTATTATTCTGGCCAAGTCTTGTTTCAGACATTCTACATTCAAATAGAACAATTAGGGGTTCGGTTTAGTAAGCAAGACACAAGCTATTCAATACAAGTCTCCTAGGTGGCACAAGTATCCTATATGATGCATGATAGCCCGGTTTCATCCTAGAATCGACTAAACTAAAAGCTCTGATTACTAAATACTATGTAATACCCCCTACCCGGGCTAGTAGTAACCTGGCTCGGGAGCGTTACTTAGCAAGCAAGCAAGGACAAGACAAGAACAAAGCATTCGAACAAAACCAAGAACAATCAAGCAACTTAACATCCATTACTTAGATAACAAGTAAGATCACACTTAATCTCCAATCATCAAAGACATTCAAACTAAACAAGCGATAACAATACAAGTAATGAACAAGGCTAGCAAGGCAACCAATAATGCATTTCTTGTTATGCAAGTAACTTACAATTGATTTCAAAATAACCTAAACCATTCGGCTATTAACACAATACCACTAGATTAACTCCTTTCATGCTTACATTACAAATTACCACTTTCATAGTTCATATTACAATATTCATTCTTTGTTAACCTAACCTATTCGACTAACCTAAGGTTTAAACATGCTTTCTTCATTTCATTGTTCATTGATATAAACATGTATCATCTTATACCTAAATTACTAACACAATTCTTTGATCATTAAATTTACATGTTCTAGCTTCCATTCAAGCCACATTCTATACCCAAACATTTGGCCATTACACAAACATACTACAAAGCATGAAACTAGTTCATTCAAGTCTTATTCTAGTCCTAAGCATTCGAAAAACATCCTATACAAGCATACATAACATAAACATCAAGTTATTTCACACACAAACAACCCTTTAGGTACAAACAATTCGAATAGGAAGCATTCATTTGTTTCAAGATATACTAGATCAAGATTAGATCATTTCATTTTTAAATCACCATATGCGCAGCCAATACCATTCATTGCATGTAATCTAAGTTCATTACATAGTCATTTTTAGATATATAACATTGTAGGCCCATCAAACATTATACACAAGCTTTCAAAATGCATGTTCAAGCTAAATATATACAACTAGTGCCACCATTCTAGGAGATATACAAAACAAGTATGGAATCATACTTAGGCAAACTTGTGTGTCTTGCTTCTTGTTCAAGGTAACAGGCTTCAAGATCAAGTAACCTCGTATCTTTTATCTTGTAGGTTGGGAAGAATGAAACAAGAGTGATAAGTACAAAAATGTACTTAGTGAGGTAGTAACTAGTCTATCCATTTGTTATTTCAAGTTTCATGTCTTTTAATCAAGTGTAGACCTAGCTAAGGCTTCCAAGCATCAAAAGCGATCTTAGCTAGGCTTTCAAGCATCAAGAGTGATCTTAGCTAGTCTTTCAAGCATCAAGATTATCCTATCTAAGGATAGCAAGCATTCGGCCAATAAGTACAAGCAACAAGAATCATACTTCATGAATCAAGCACACATGCTTGCAAAACAAGAAAACCAAGGAGTCATGCTTTCAAGTCAAGTAACATACATTTCATGGCATTCAAGACAAGTAACATTCAAGTCATTGTTTTCAAGACAAGTATCAAGTGATATTAGATTGTTATATCAGGTGATATCAATTAAACAACCCCCTTGGTACTTAGTTTGTATAGGTAATCGAGTCTCCAACCAACTGTCACCACAAGATGCACCGTAGTGCTGGTCAACCCTCCTTCTGTCGCCAAGTAGGGGCATTAGCCCTGGACCGTAGTCCACCTGTACACAATGAGCTCTAGACTCTAAGGCATGCCCTTCTACCTAGTCCAACTAGCTACCAAGTTTGTTCAATTTACCATTTATTCAAGTTTATCAAGTTCAAGATCATGTTCATGTCAAGCAAGATCATTTCATGTTAGGCCCTTAGGCCATTGAGCCTTAGCTCACATGTCAAGTAGTTTCAAGATCAAAATTATGTCAAGCAAGTTCATTTCACATTAGGCCCTTAGGCCATTGAGCCATAGCTCACATGTCAAGTAGTTTCAAGAACAATATTATGTCAAGCATGTTCTTTAGCATTCAATCACATGCATCATAGCACTTACAAGCACCAAGGTACCATACAATCATGCTTAGCATTCGAAGTAGACATGTAATCAAGGCTAGGAACAAGTTTCATTTATTACTTTAGTCATCCTTCCCTTATTAGGTCAAGTTCATGATTAGATTCATTTATCATGTCAAGAATGTAACAAAATACATTGGCTAGGACCTAGTCCTAACCTTAGAGGTAACTACACTCACAATACTCCAAGCTAGCTAGTCTTGGATCCACACTCCTTTGTTCTTGGCTTTAGATTGTTCCAATGTTTCCTCTTCCACCAAGTTCAATCCTGGTTCTAACACATTACAAGCATAAGCATGTCAAAACATGATCACAAGATCATTCAATTCAAGACAAGATTACAAGCATATAACATACACATATTGGGCAACATGCTCTTGTACATTGCCCATTATACTTAACCACACTTTTCTACATTCTAGTTCATGTAAAACAAGGCATATTCAAAGGCCTAAAACTGTTTACAAGACAGTTTACAAAATGCCACAAAACAGTGTGCATTTGCCTATATAGCTGCTGCCAGGCATCTTGCACTCTAGTCACTTAATCAAGCATATCTTTCATTTTGTATGTCAGAATTTCAATTGGTTTACACCATTGTAATGCTAAAAAAAATTGTATTTATGACCATATAAGGCTTGCATTTGAGTTCCTTTCCAATTAATACAGTTTTTAACTTAAAGACAGGGCATTTTACCTTATTGGCCAGTTTGCACTGTCTCTAGTATTTCTACTCTACATTTCAGTATACAACCCAGAGTTTAGCTTTTTTCTCCTAATGAATTTAGACATAGCAAGGTGTTGTCTATAAAAATTTCAGCCTTAAATTCATTATATTCAATGTTTAGTGATTTTTCAAAGTCATTGACCAGAACAGAGCATTCTGGGAAGATTACACTAGGTTGGATTTCTAGCTTCTTAACTCATTTTAGCAAGGTCCTAACATGGAAATTCCATTCATGTTCATGTTCATACATTTCTAGGCCATCATAATTTACCTAGCAATGTTCTTAAAACAGGGCATAATTATGTTGAATCTAGTTAGATCTATTTGATCTCATTTACACATTCAATTCATCAACTAGACAGTCCATTCCCTAATTTAACTAGTTCAATTAGGTGTAGTCAATTTTCCAGCAACACGTGTATTCAATTCAATCTTATTTTTAGCTATCAACATGATCAAAATAGGATTATGTGTTCATTTAACATGTTTACACAATTTCTCAATCAAAACAGTCCCTAATCAAGACTGTTTTCTATCATGTTCATAATTCTCAAATTTCCAGCAATCACACATATGTTTCATTAGCAATTTGGTTACTAGCATTAAATTTCCAGGTTCTAAATGCAACTAGCATGACCCTAACATGCATAGAAATCATCCAATTCAATTTACACATCAAGAACTACAAAGACATCATCAATCACTCACTCAAACAATTTATAGCAAGTTAGATTCAAGTATTATACATTCTCCAAGCTTAATTTGATCAATGGATGAATTATGAAGCTTGAATTGAAGGTGTTTGCAAGCGAAAATTCTCTCCCCTTTCTCTCTCACAAGTTTCGGCCAAAACAAGATAATGGAGAGGAAGATGACCATATTTTTGGTTATTTTCCTCCCTTGCCATGAGTCATCATCCTAAATGGCACATGTTCTCCTCCAATGAGGACATGTGTCAAGGCCTCCAATTAATTGAATTTTACATGCAATCTTCCTAACTTTGCATGTTAACATTTCCATCCTTCTATTGATACTTTCTAGTTTTCATTCTAATTCAATATAGTTCAATTTCACTTATTTGATTTATAAGGATGGCCAATGTTCAATTTTCTTTAAATTGACCAACTGATGGATTCAATTAGCCTATTGTTTGAATTGTAGTAACATTTCTAGGCCAATTTTTGGGTGTTACAAAACCTATAATGGGTGAGAACCTGGGGCTTTTCTACCCTTAGTAGGGAACAGCAAGGACAACTTGGGTACCTTTTAGAACTCAACCATTTGAGAACTTAAAGCCCACCCTAATAGAGCCATGCGGAAATCCTAGGGTTTTAGTAATAAAGGGAGACATGTCCTGGAGTGTCGGGATGTGCTGCCTAGAATTGTTTGTGAAGTTATTGTGAATTCTCTGTGTTTTCTTGATTTTAATCTTCCTTTTCCTTGCCTTATTGTTTTGCATGTCCATTCATGCCACATCATTACATATTTAGATGGTGTTGATTCTTAAAATCATTGCTCAACTTTGAAAAGCTCTTGTTATGGACGGAAGAATTTTGAAAAGTGAAGATGTGTGACATTGGTCCGAGGTGAATTAACAAACATTTGGAGACAGTCTAGTAGTTGATCATGAGACAACAACTTCAGAATATGCCCATAATAGCATCAAACAGAACAATGTGCAAGAATTGCAGGAAATCTGAGAGCACTTTGATTATGAGACTAAGCAGTTGTTCCATGAAGTCTATGGTGACATAGCCTATCTCTTGTACGTGAAGATCGATGAACAGTTTCTGAAGGCTTGGGTTCAATTCTGGAATCTAGGGTATTGTCGCTTCACTTTTAATAAAGAAGATATGATGCCTACATTTGAGGGGTACTTAGCCCTTTTCAACCTGTGCAAAGTGAAGAAGAACTGGGTCTATGCCAAGCCTCCTAAAAACAAAACGCACATGCAAAGCTTCAGGTGTTCGCTGGTATGAGTGATGGTTGGGTCAAGAGGTTGATAAGAAAGAGAAGAGGCACCTTTAACTTCCCTTGGTCAAGCATCAGAAGTATGATTTCGATTCACCCTGACAGAGAGAAGAGAGTTGATCTCCTAGCTATTGCAGTTTACGGTTTAGTCATCTTTCCGAGGGTTCTAGGAAACATTGATGTGGCATTACTTGATTTCCTTGAACAGTTAAAGAGAGGAGTCAATCTTGTGCCAGTTGTACTTGCTTAGACTTTCATTTCTCTCAATGTTTATCGAAGAATCGAAGGTGTCCGTTTTGGAGGATGTGCTCCGCTTCTACAAGTTTGGGCCCTCAGTCATTTTTGGAAATGCCCAACATTGGCCTTATCAAATATATTTTCCCTAAACTTCTCACCTCTTCGAGAATTTTTGGCAAAAGAGTGACCCATTGTTAAGAAGAATAAATGGATTGATATATTCAGGGATCGTCGTGATGAAGACATCAGATGGAGGGTTCCTTGGATGGGTCATACCAAGCTTTTGTATAAGTGTTGAGAGTTCAACTTCCTAATGCTACTAGGTTTGGGGGAGGAATTGGATGTTCTCCTTTGCTAGTATCTCGTCAGTTTAGGTCTCGATAGTTCATCCCATTCACTACCGGTCTTAGTTCATTAGAGTTCGAGTTCCAAGGAGAATTCAGACAGAAGGTTCAGACAATCAGTGATGCATGGAACCACTATTATCATATGAAGTTAGAATCTGATAGTCATTGACTATACACCCCGGACTATGATGTCTGGAGGCTTACAAGAGTAAATGAAAAAGTCATAGAACCTACAGCTGGACAAGCCAAATCTCTAGAAGTGCATTTAAAGATAGTCCCTACAGAAGCTGATATCTTAAGAGAAGAATTAAGAAGGCTAAGTTGAAGATAGAAACCCTACAAGAGAAGAGCCAAAGGAACAAGTTTGAATCAAGCCTCGATGTTGAAAAGTATAAAAGAGAGACAAAGCGAGTAGTGAAGCTATATGAAGAACTAGAAAAGAAGTTTGAGATCCAAAGGATTGACTTCCTCAAGCTCCAGACTGTCGTCTGAAATGTTGAACTGAGAAAAACTCCAAAACAGTGGAAGTATGAAATTGAACACGCTGTAAGAGAAGAAAAGGAACAAGGAAGGCGCGAGGTTGAGAAATATAGACGAGCCCTTGTTGAAGAAAAGAAGAAGGGTAAGCTGGCAACTAAAAATAGAAATGGCAAACGGGTTCAAGAAAGTGAGAAAGAAAGTGTGGCTGCATGGAAAAGGAAAGCCCACGACAATAAAATTCGCTTATTTGAGTTGCAGAAGGTATATGACCAGACCAGTGTGAAGCTGAGGCAAAGTCAGGCTTGTGTTACTAAGTTGCAAGCCAAAATAGATGATCTGAACCACTCGTTGCATAAACTCCAGAATCATCACACCTATATCGAACTTCAGGCCTGTCTAAGTGAGAATGATATCATGAAGAAACAGGTTGAAGGAATTGATAACATCATCTAGGAATATAGGACGAAGATTTTGGTCTTTGAAGACATAGCTAAAGGAGGTAATGACTGCTGGTTCACTCGTCTTAGAAACGTCACTAGAAGATTCCAAGAACGAGATTAGTTTGACAAGATTGTCATGAACCAGGTACAGGATGTGGCTCGACAAATGACGATGTTAGCCACTAAAGCTGCAGCTCTTCGTCAGTACATCAAGCTAGCAGGAGAAGTGGGACCAAGGCTTATGTGGCTTATTGAAGAAATCAAAGAACTAGGAGTTCAGGTTGGAAAATATTTGTAAACAAATTTGATGTAATAAGGACCATTTCATATGTAATAAAATAGTTGTTTCTTGAGCAGATGTTCCATGGAATTGATGGCCCTTCGCTTGCATTCATGCATTCATATTCCATTTTTTCTTTGTTTCATAGCTTTTCTTTGCATTAAGAATCTAACTTATTTTTTCTTTGTTTCATAGCTTTTCTTTGCATTAAGAATCTAACTTAAATAAAAATGACAGAAAAAATCAAAATAGCAAAATAAATCACAAGTACGGTACTCGGTCTCAAGCCAGAGCAATGGAAGACAGAGTGACAGCCTTAGAAAGCAACCATAAGAGCACCCAAGATAGTTTAGATAAGCCAGAGACGGATCTGAAGCAACAGATGGAGTTAGTTCATCAAAAGAAAATTGGTTTAATTGCAGCCATGTTAGGCTTTAAGGACCCAGACATAGTAGAAGTTGGCGATGAAGCAAATGCCATGCCAAAATTTTAGGGGATCGCCTTCGTCCATCCAAGCATGCAAAGAGAAGCTCAATCTTCTAAGGCCAAGATTTCTTCACATTTTGCTGAGGCTTCGGCTCGGAATGATAGGAAGATAAACTCTGAGGAGGCCATTGAGGTGCCTGATCTCAATGAAATTGCCGACAAGGTGAAAGCTGAGAAGAAATGGGAAGATCACTATGAGAAGTTGGAAGGAATGATTAAGTCTTTCCAAGAATGAGGTATGTATGGAGTAGTAGATACCAAGGATTTAAGCTTAGCGACTGACCTAGTAGTACCACCCAAGTTCAAGGTTCCTGACTTTGAAAAATATAATGGAACTACGTGCCCTGTAATACATCTAACTATGTATTGTAGGAAAATGTCGATGTATCTTGAGAACGAGAAGCTTCTTCTCCATTACTTCTAAGATAGTCTAGTAGGATCAGTTGCACGCTGGTACACGCAGCTAAGTCGAGTTAACATCAGATCATGGAAAGATTTGTCCAGAGCCTTCAGTGAGCAGTACAAGCATGTTTCAGACATGATTCCGACCCGTTTAGTTATGCAAGGATTGGAGCAAAAGCATCATGAGAGCTTCCGCCAGTACGCGCAAAGATGGAGGGATATAGTTGCCCAAGTCCAACCACCATTAATGGAGAGTGAGATCACCCCAATGTTTGTGGAAACATTAAATGGTTCTTTCTATGATCGTATGCTTAATCATGCCACAAAGAGTTTTACGGGCATGCTTATAAATGGAGAGTTGATACTTGCGGCCATGGAAAATGGAAGGTTGGATGGTGGGGAAACAAAGAAACCATACAAAAAGAGAGACAATGAAGTCAATGCCACTAATGTTTATAACCACAGTTACTCAAATGAGGTAGTTTTCAACAAACCCAATGTTTTGACCACAGCTCCAGTAATCACAAATCATCCGAAGGAAGAACGAAGATATCAAGGGATCTCAAAACCATATTTCCCTCATATTCCAATAACATATGCAGAATTGTTTGCTGAACTGGTCAAATCCCTGATGGTGCTGCCAAGACATGTTCCCCCATTCTCACCACCGTACCCACCATGGTATGATGAGAAGGTACAATGTGAATACCATGTAAGAGTTAGGGGGCATACCATTAAGAATTGCACTGCATTCAAAAGGGTGGTGGATGACTTAAGGAAATCAGGGATGTTATCATTTGATACGTCAGAAGATAAGAGAAACCCTCTGCCAAATCATCAAAAGGCAGGTGTAAATGCAATCATAGAGGAGGATGATAAGGTGGTTAAGGAATGTGTTGCTGAAGTTAGAGCTCCCATGAAGTGGGTATGGGCTCAAATGGTGGCAGTAGGGATGTTGGAAGGAAGAGCCCAGAAACTGAAAACTGGAATGAATCATACTGTGAGTACCACATGAAGGAAGGACAAGATGAATGAGAAAGAACTTGAGTTCTTTGGAAAAGAAGAGAAGAAATGCACGTTGGACATTTAAGCATCAGAGATGTCATCCTCTAAAAGAGACTATTCTGGAATGAAGCCTTTAGTTATTAAGGCTAAAACAAGAGTATGCGAGCCAATAAGGGTGTAACCCTGCAACTTATAATTAAAGCGCCGACCCCGTTTCCATACAAGGATAACAAACAGGTTCCTTGGAATTACGCTTGTGTGGTGGAAGCTCTAGGAGAAACATCTATTAAAGAGAAAGAAGAACCGGTTAATGAGGTGAGCCGTTTTACGAGGAGTGGAAGGCTCTATTACTAGCCAATAGCATAGGATAGAGATGCAGCGCAAAGGAAAGCTTCTGCTGAAGAGCCTGAGAAAAAAGATAATAAAGATTTCTTCAAAGAGAAACCGAAAACATACATGAGCCTGTGAAGGAATCAGAGGCTCAAGAATTCTTGAAAATTCTAAAACATAGTGAATACAGCGTCGTGGAGCAACTCTACAAGCTTTCAGCTCGAATTTCTATGTTTTCTCTATTATTAAGCTTCGAGGGCTACCGCGAGGCCTTGTTAAAGATTTTGAACCAGACATTCGTACCAAAGGATATCACAATCGATAAGATGGACATGGTAGTCAGTAACATTGCCATCAACAACTTTATTTCCTTCAATGATGAGGAAATACTAAGTGAAGGAACGGGATCGTGCAAGGCTTTACACATCAGTACCAGATGTAAAGGACATATGTTACCCAGAGTCCTAATTGATAATGGGTCAGTACTGAATGCTCTACCGTTAGCCATACTAAAGAAGTTTCCAATAGACGGTTCTCATATAAGAACTTATCAAAATACGGTTAGAGCATTTGATGGAACTCAGAAGGATGTGTTAGGGAAAATTGAGGTGTCTTTGCAAATTGGACCAACAACCTTCGATGTTGAGTTTGTGGTCATGGATATAAGACCTAGTTACAACTGCTTGCTTGGGCAACTGTGGATTAACACAGCAGGAACGGTCCCATCTACTTTACACCAGAAGCTGAAGTTCGTGACCGATGGTCAACTAATAACTGTCGGTGCAAAGGGGGAAATCATTGCATAAGTAACCACTGATGCACCCTTCATTGAGATTGATGAGGGTGCGCTCAAGTGTCATTTCAGGACATTGGAGCTAGTCAATGCAACCTTTGTCACTGAAGGGAGCAAGGTGCCAGAACCGAAATTATCAAATTGTGCGAAGATGTAAGTAAAGCAAACGCTTGGGAAATGAGCTGAAATTGGGAAAAGATTTGGAAGGAAACATCGAGGGATGTTGTATCCCGTAGTAATCCCAACAAAAAAGGATCGGTTTGGCTTGGGCTTTAAGCCCAACAAATGGCAAAGAAGGGCAGGAATCAGAAAGCATTAAGAGAGGAGAAGAGCTAGATTGAAAGGAGATGAAATTAAGTGGGAACCAATAACTTTCCCTCCCCTGAGCCATAACTTTATATCTGGAGGCATGCTAGATCCAAGTGCCCCAATTAGGGATGAAGGAAAAGGAGAGACTGCCCTATATGAAGCATTTGAAAAGCTGAGTATTAACGTTGTGACTGACGAAGAAGAAGAGAGCTGATACCTATCAATGGTCTGCCCTTGCTCTGAGCTTGACAATTGGACTGCTGAAGAAATTCATGTAGTATTTAAGACATGTTTAGAGTAATTCTCAAAACCAACCCCTTTGGTCTAGGCCCGGAGATGATAGGGGATCTTATGTAAAGGGTCTATGTCAAACTTTTTAATTCAAATTCAGTAAAAGATGCATTTCCTTAAATCTTGTGTGGCAAACTTTCTTTTCATAAATAAACCAAAACTAAATGAAAACCATAAAGCATAAAAAAACATTCCATTCATTTTGTTTCTTCCCTTTGTATATATCTTTTGCTTATTCCTTTTCAGGTCTTCAGATATCTTTGACAGAAATGAATCTGAGTCTGACTTCAAGGTTGAATTTGAATTGTCTCTATGCTTGGATGAAATTGGAAATATTGACAATGAGGAAGAATATGATGTACCCAGTGATATGCTCATAATGGTAGAAGGAGAGGCAAAGCAGATTCTACCACAAAAAGAGGAATTAGAAATATTAAACCTTGGAACTAAGGAAGAAAAGCGAGAGGTGAAGATTAGTACTACCATCACAACTAAAACCAGACAAAGTCTGATTGGGCTCCTAAAAGAGTTTAAAGATATTTTCGCTTGGTCGTATCAAGATATGTTCGGCCTTGACACCGACATCGTCATCATAGGCTTCCTATAAAGGAAGGATATGAACCTGTAAAGCAAAAGCTGAGAAGAATGAAGGCTGAAACACTCATCAAGATCAGGCATGAGGTAAAGAAGTAATATGTTGCAGGATTCCTCGAGGTAGCCAAGTATCTGGAATGGGTGGCGAATATTGTCCCAGTACTGAAGAATGATGGAAAAGTACAAATTTGTGTTGACTACAGGGACCTCAATAAGGCAAGCCCTAAGGACAATTTCCCGCTCCCACATATTGACACTTTAGTCGACAATACAGCTGGTTATTCACTCTTCTCTTTCATGGATGGCTTCTCTGGGTATAACCAGATTAAGATGTGCCCAAAAGACATGGAAAATATGACTTTTGTAACGCTATAGGGAACTTTTTGCTATAAAGTAACGCCCTTTGGACTTAAGAATGCAAGGGCAACCTATTAATATGATGCATAGAAAAATAAAGGTATATGTTGACGATATGATCGCCAAATCTTGAACTGAGGAAGAACATTTGTTCAATTTAAAAAAGCTCTTCCTAAGACTGAGAAAGTTCCAATTGAAGCTCAACCCGACTAAGTGCACATTTTGGGTCACATCCAGCAAATTATTGGGTTTTTTTGTGAGTAGAAGAGGAATTGAGATCGACCCTGATAATATAAAAGCTATACAAGATCTTCCCCCACTTCAAACACAAAAGAAAGTTCAAGGTTTCCTGGGATGATTAAATTACATCGCACGCTTCATTTCTTAGTTAGTTGATAAGTGCAATCTAATGTTTAGGTTACTCAAAAAGAATAACCCGGGGACATGGGACAAAAAATGTCAAGCGGCTTTGGAAAAGATTAAAGAGAAGTTGAGTAACCCTCCAGTATTAGTACCATCTATTTTAAGGAGACCACTGATTTTATATTTAACGGTCTATGAAAACTCCATCGGTTGTGTGTTAGGGAAACATGATGATACTGGAAGAAAAGAAATGGCGATATATTACCTAAGCAAAAAGTTCACTGATTGTGAAACCAGATATTCGTCGATTGAAAAACTATGTTGTGCTCTGGTCTGGGCAGCTAAAAGGCTAAGACAATATATGCTGTATCACGTTACGTGGCTAATCTCGAAGTTGGATCCACTGAAGTTCATGATGGAGGCCCCGGCTCTATCAGGAAGGTTAGCATGTTGGCAGATGTTATTGTCAGAATTTGATATCCAGTATGTGAGCCAAAAAGTGATAAATGGGAGTGCCATAGCAGACTTTTTGGCAAGTCGCACTTGTGATGACTATGAAGCATTAAACTTTAATTTTCCTGATGAAGACTTGATGTGTATCTCAGAAGATGATGAGGCTTCAATAGAATTTTTGGTTATGAACTTTGATGGTGCAACAAATGCATTGGGAAGAGGTATAGGGCAGTTCTGGTTTCACCGAAAGGATATTATTACCCTTTTACCAGTCGTTTGAAGTTTTTCTGCACTAATAATATGGCAGAGTACGAGGCATGTATAGTGGGACTAAGGGAAGCTATAAGGAAGAAAATTTGTACCCTAAGAGTTTTTGGGGATTCTGCATTAGTCATTTATCATATACGTGGTGAATGGGAGACAAAAGATGCTAAGTTGTTGGAATACCACAAGTTGGTCCTTGAGTTGACCAAAGAATTTGATGAGATCACTTTCAAATATATCCCTAGAGAAGACAACCAAATGGTCGATGCTTTAGCCACCTTAGCCGCCATGTTTATGGTAAGTGAGGGATATGAGATGATGCCCATCAGGTTACATGTTCTAGACTCTCCAGCTCATTGTTATGATGTTGAAGAGGAGACGGATGGATTGCCATGGTACCATGACATCTTGCAATATGTAAAATTCCAGCAATACTCGCCACAAGCTACAGAGAATGAAAAGAAAATGATCAGGAAAATGGCATTAGGGTATGTCTTTAGTGGAGAGATTTTATACAAAAGAAGTCGTGATCAGTGCTCCTAAGATGCGTGGAAGCAAAAGATGCTCAATCAATTGTGGAAGATGTTCATGAAGGAGTCTGTGGAACCCATCCTAGTGGTTTCACTATGGCAAGAAGGATTATGCGTCTTGGATTTATTGGTCAACTATGGAAGGTGATTGCAAAAATTATTCTCACAAATTCCACAAGTGCCAAATCTATACTGACAAGGTTCATACGCCACCTCAACCTCTTCATATTATGGCAGCCCCTTGGCCGTTCTCCATATGGGGCATTGATGTCATTGGTCAGATTCACCCTAAGGCATCAAATGGGCATCGTTTTATCTTGGTAGCCATTGATTATTTCACAAAGTGGGTAGAAGCAACCTCGTATGCAAACGTCACCAGATCCACGGTTTGCAAGTTTTTGAAAAAGGAAATCATTTGTCGATTTGGCTTGCCTGAAAGTATCATCACCGATAATGCCTCCAATTTAAATACTAGGATGATAAGTGGAGTTTGTGAGCAGTTCAATGTCAAGCATCATAATTCTGTGGTATATTGCCCGAAGATGAATGGGGCAGTGAAGGCTGCAAATAAGAATATTAAGAGGATTATTGCAAAAATGACTGATACCTATAAAGATTGGCACGAGAAGCTACCATTTGCCTTATACGCTTATCGAACCTCAGTAAGAACTTCCACTGGGGCAATACCTTTCTCATTGGTATATGGAATAGAATTTGTGCTACCCATCGAGGTTGAAATACCATCACTCCGTGTCTTAATGGAAGCGAAATTAGAAGAGGTAAAATAGATGCAGGCAAGATATGACCAGCTTAATCTGATTGATGAAAAGAGGTTAAAGGTGTTGTTTCATGGGCAAATATACAAGAAAAGGATGATAATGGCTCACGGGAAGAAAGTTCGCCCAAGAGAATTTAAATAGGGAGATTTAGTGTTGAGGAAGAACTTGCCAATCCAAAGCGATTTTCGAGGAAAATATGCACTGAATTGGGAGGGACTTTACATAGTGACAAAAGTCCTATCAGGAGGAGCGTTAATTTTAGCTGAAATGGATGGAGACAAACTCTAGAGCCCGATAAATTTAGACTCGATTAAAAAATATTATGTTTGAAGAAAAAAGAAGAAAGATAAGAAAAAGGAAAAGGAAAGAAAAAAGAAAAAAGAAAAAAGAAGATAAATAAAAAAGAAGATAAATAAAAGAAAATGAGAAGAAAGAAAATAAAAGAGGGGTTCAAAATGAAAACCCGCAAAGGGCATTTTGGAACCAAGGGTGGATCTGAGTTGAAAACTCGTAAAGGGCGGCTCAGACAATTTGCAAATAAGACCTTCCACGGGGATTCCATACCTGCAAGTTCCATATCTTTCCACATAATCATTATTTCCAAGGCCTGCTCAGCGCAGTTGACATACAAGGCATCTTACGAAGTCAAGACATGAGAGGTTTTGGTTTTTGATATCTGAATGGTTATTCCTTTCCTTGTAAATTCTTTTTTGTGTTTGCCACAATACTAATAAATTTTGTTGTGTAGACCTTTTCTTTCCTCCTTTGACACCCTTCCGTAAAGCATCTTGCATTGAAATGAGAATTAAAATTTGGCATCACTTGAAATATACAAAAGATTTTTTAGCATTACTTTGAAACTTATCTAGAAGGGTATTGGAACTATGAGGTATTCCATGGTCAAATTTGGAGCTTAGGGCATAAAGAGCAGCAATTCAAGATGGAAATAGGTTTTGGCTGCAAATCCCTGCGGAAAACCCTTAAGAGATGCTTTGACATTACCTAAAGACAACATGTTGCAAAATAGAGATGTTTACACGAGATAAGTTGTTTTCTACAACAGCGAAAACAATTTTACAGACATTGGAGGAAATAGTTAAAGATATGAGACATTGGAAGAACATTAGGATTCTAATAAGCCTCTCACTGAACATTGATATATCAACTACAATGATGACTTGACAAAGGTTAAAAGAGTGTTGAAGAATATGAGGATAAAGTCAGTCCTTCCAACCAGAAGTACAAGAAAACTGGATTGAGTGAGCAAATGTGCAAAGATCTTAAAGCAGAAGTGATGGAGATGACCATCTATGATTATTTTGTCAATCATTGTTAGCGTGCAGTTGCGACCTTCAAACAATTTCCCATGTATTAATGGCAAACCAATGCGGTGTGGCAAATGAAGCAGACAATGGTGAAGATTTCTTTCCAAGGAATGGTCGATGGAATTTTAACAACAAGAAATTGGTGAAGCCAACTATAATTAAAATATGAGTTATTGCAAGCTTTCTTAGTGCAAAACCATTCAGCATAGAGAAATGAAAAGAAATCATATTATCTTTTCTGATAGGATGGGCCAAAACAAACACCCGCCATCTATTGCTAGAGTTGAGAAAATGTTTGAGGTGATATAATCCAAGTTTCCCAGAGCTCCACAGTGTCTTCTGTGTCTATCGCTTGAGAAAAATTGTTAAGAAAAAGAAGAAAAGAAATAAAACATGGATTCATGACTAGGCATCCCCAGGGGCATATGCATCTTAATTGGATTATTTGCATTTGTTTTTGACAGGTTTCAGAACCTGCTTATCTGTCCAAGCATAAGGAGGATGGAACCTTTTTTGAACCTGCCTATCCGTTCGGGCATTTGGAGAATGGAACCTGCTTATATGTCCAAGCATAAGGCGGCCAGCACGGTGGATGTTCATCGTGTTCTTCATAAAATGAAGAACACGATGAACATGACAGAGAATTTATAAAGGGTTGTCTTTGATCCATTTTGAGAAGAAGAGAAGAAATGAAATCTATTTATAATTTTGGCTATTTATAACGACACCTAACCCGAACCCTGTTAGAACCCGCGCCCTTCTTTCCCGGTTCTTATACTGCAACACCTTTGTTTTAAATGTATTCAATGTCCTTTTTCATCATAATTTTGGCACTGAATTTTTAAATTGTTTTCAAATTAACCCTCACATTTTGGTTTTCTTTTAAATTAGCCCATAAAACATATTTTTAAATAAAATTAATTCCCCTTTTCTTTATTCTAGTAATTATTTTGATAGTTAATTTAATTTAAGTTTTTTTGTTCCTTTTGTTCTTATATGTATATACGTATGTATGTTAAACATAAGGACTAGGGACTTAAATCCTAGAATAGAGACGTTGTATGTTGTAAAATATTCTTCACATTTTCAATAAGACACACTTAATTGTATTTAAACCTTGATAGTTAAAATAAATGTAGATGTTTCTTTAGTTGTTAATCACTGATTAAATTTTAATTAAAAAAACTTTAACTCATCTAATTTTCTTACTGATTTGTTAAAAAGTGAAAACTTAATTGATGCGGTGTCTTATCAAATAGGAATAACGGGTTAGCGCCAGGAGTGTTGGCGGTGATTAAAGTTCATTTCTCGGGCGATAAGGGCATTAAAATAGATTTACATTCACTTTGCGGACAAATAGATCGAAATGTTGTGAACTTGCAAATTCCAGTCTTTTTAAAATTACTTTTTGAAATCTATTAGGTACAAGTTTTTAGGCGTTGTGGGGGTGCTAACCCTTCCCCACATATAACCGACCCCTAAACCTATTTTCTTGTTTCTGTGGACCAAAATGTTATTTTGATAAATAAAACGTTTTATCAAAATATCATTGTTTTAAAAGTGATCCAATCACACTTTTTTCAAAAATATTGGTGGCAACTCTGTGTTTTTATAAAGTTTTCCAAAACGTCAAAACTCCTAAAAGGGGTTGCGACACTAGGGCTACTGCCAATCATTCGATCAATATTGTAGCAAATTTTGGGAATGGTGATGAAGTCCCAGAATTAAATATTGTCAATGAAATTGAAAGGATTCGAGCTAAAATAGAGAGGAAATATGAAGAGCGCTGCAAAGCTCTGGAGGTCCGCTTATTGAAGATGCAAAAGGCAAATGAGCAGGGGTCTAGTGCTGTTGATTTGAGTCTTATTGCTGACCTGGTCCTGCCACTCAAATTCAAGGTACTAGATTTCTAGAAGTATGATGGGTTGACTTGCCTGAGAGCACATCTTACCATGTATTGTCGCAAGATGGCTGCTTATTTGAATGATGAGAAATTGTTGATTCATTGTTTACAAGATAGCTTGGTTGGCTCGGCAACACGATGGTACACCCAGCTAAGCCGAGTAAACACAAGGACATGAAAGAACCTTTCTAGAGCTTTTTAAGAGCAGTATAAACATGTGTCTGAAATGGTTCCTAGTCGGGTCATGCTGCAAGCCATGGAGCAGAAACCTACTAAAAGTCTATAACAATATGCACAAAAATGAAGGGAGATGGCAACACAAGTACAACCAGCGATAATGGAGAGCGAGATCACTCATATGTTCGTGAACACTCTGAAGGGGCACTCTTTGAACGTTTGATTGGCAGCGCCACCCACAACTTTGTCGATATGGTGACAACCGGTGAGTTGATTGAAGCAGCAATCAAGAGTGGCAGATTAGAAAGTGGAGAAGGGTCCCGCAAGAATTTTAAGATGAGGGAAAATGAAGTGAATAATACGAGTGCATATGAGGCGCCAAAGAATGTTACAATCACACCGCCTAAGGCTGCATTAGGAAATTCACAAAATTCAAACAGGAATGATTCTCGGGGGCCAAGAAAAGATAGGTTGAATTTCAAACCTTTACCGGTGTCGTACTCTGAGCTATACCCAAAATTGTTCGATGCAGATTTGGTGAGACCTTACTATCTCACACCTATTCACCCCCAATACCCTCCATGGTATGACCCGAAGGCTCATTGTGAATATGATGTCGAGATCCATGGGCATACAATTGAGAATTGCACTGCGTTTAAGAAAGTAGTTCAGAACTTGGTCAATATTGGGGTGTTAAAATTTGATGAACCCAATATTGCAGCCAACCCATTACCTAATCATGGGGGACGAGGTGTGAATGTGATAGAGGAAGACGATGAGGCTAAGCGGTTAAAGGTTAATGTGGCTGAGATCAGGTCTCCACTGAAATGGGTATTTGAATAGTTGTATAATGCTTGAATGATATAGATAGGGATAAAAATTGAGAAAAAAATGGATTAAGATGTATACTGTGAATATCACCAGGAAGAAGACCACGAAATTCAATACTGTGCTGAGTTCAGGTGCTTGATTCAGGGAATGATGAACAATAAAGAAATTGAGTTCTTCGAAAAGACTAGTGGAAGAAAGGAAGCTGAAGTATGTATCTCTGAATCTTTGGGGGTTAAGTATAAGGTTAACAGGCCGTTGATCATCTCTGCTAGGTCAAAGATAGAAGGCTCTTTAGCCAATGTAAAGCCGGTTGTGACTCCTAAGATTGTGATTACTCTACCAACCCCGTTTGCTTTCAAGAATTCCCACAAGGTTCCTTGGAATTATGTTGCCACTGTGTCTTTACCGGAGAAGACAGAGCCCCAAGAGGAAGTAAAGCCACTAGATGAGACAAAGGTGGTTGTAGATGAAAAGCTTGATTTAGAGCCAATAAATGAGGTGGGGCACTTCACTAGGAGTGGAAGGTGTTATTCACCCGAAACATCTAAAGAAGCAGAGAGGGCTAAAGGGAAAACTATTGTTGCACCGGAGAGGATTTTTGGTGAGGAGCCTGCTCCCAAAATAAATGAGCATGTTACATAAGAACATGTCCAAGAGTTTTTGAAGTTCTTGAAGCATAGTGAATACAATATAGTTGAGCAGTTGAAGAGACAACATGCTAGAATTTCTATCCTTGAACTACTATTAAGTTCAGAAGGGCACCGCAATGCTTTGATTAAGGTGCTCAATCAAACGTTTGTGCCAAATGATATATCAGTGCACAAGCTGGATAGAATTGTGAACCATATTACTGCAGATAACTACATTACCTTCACTGATGACTAGATCCCGGAGGGTGGAATGGGATCTGTCAAGGCTTTGAACATCACGACTCATTGTAAGGGCTGTGTCATTCTTGGAGTTCTGATAGACAACGGCTCGGCATTGAATGTCCTACCAATGGTCACCTTGCAGAGGTTGCCAATTGATGATTCACACATGAAAGCATACAAGAACACGGTGAGAGCATTTGATGGCAGACGTACTTGGGAAAATCGAGGTACCACTGTTAATTGGGCCTGTAATTTACAATGTGGATTTTGTGGAAATGGACATTAAGCCAACATATAACTGCCTGCTTGGAAGACCATGGATTCATTCTGCTGGTGCAGTAGCTTCATCATTGCACCAAAAGTTGAAATTTGTGATAGATGGAAAGCTAGTAAGTATCAAAGCAGAGGAAGATATTATTTCTTTTGTAACAACTGATGACCCATACATCGAAGTGAATAAAAATTCTCTTGAGTGCTCATTCAGGGCCCTAGAGTTCATAAATGTGACCTTTATTGCTAAGGGGAAACCAATACCTCGACCGAGGCTATCCAACTGCACTAAGATGTTTGTCTGTGAAACACTTGGCAGAGGTGCAAAAGCAAGAAAGGGAATCGGAAAGCATCTTCAGGGAAGCCTGCGTCCCAAACCTATTATCATGAAGAGGGATCGCTTCGCACTTGGATTTAAGCCTAATATTTGGTAGATGTAGACAGACTTGAAAAGAAGAGAAGACCAGAGGAGGGCCCGATTCTTGGGCACCGAGGTTTCCTCCGAACCCATGACTTTATTTGACTTGGCCAGCATCTTCAAGTCATGTGGGTTTGAGAATGTGGAAGAGCAACTTGAGAAGGTTAATCAAGAGACTGTTAGGCTTCAGGGAAAGAGATTTTTGGCAATGTCATGGAAGGGTTGTATGTCAACGGCATATTTGAGGGATCCCAACCCGACAAGTTTTTAGAGGGGATTCATCCACGCTTCCCTGGTGAAGCACTCAACAATTGGACAGCGGAAGCTTTTAATAATAAACAAGAGTAATGCCAAGAACCACCTTGTACTTTTGCCCGCAAGTACAAGGGATTATCTGTAAAGGGCTATTATGGAAATTTACTTCAATAAAGATGCTTTCATGACATCTCTCAATTGGAAAACATGTTTCTAGTTTTTGTCGCATTCGTTCCAAATATATTGTTATTTTCCTTGCAGGTCTTCAACTATTAATTGCATGAATGGTCATGAACCAAATCCTGAATTGGTTTATGAGCAGCCAACGTGTCTGATAGAAGTCAATGAGTGTGAAGATGAGACAGAATATGAAATCCCTAACAAATTACTGAGGTTGGTAGAAAAATAAGACAAGTAGATCTTACCTCACAAAGAAAAGATAGAAATTTTGAATCTCAGAACAAATGAATTTAAAATGGAGGTGAAGATCGGTACTGCTGTCTCGCCAAAAATCAGACAAGAGTTAGTTAATTTGTTGCTAGAGTTTAAGGATGTCTTCGCCTAGTCTTATCAAGATATGCCAGGATTGAATACGGATATAGTTGTACACAAGTTACTCATAAGGCCAGAATGTAAACCGGTCCAACAGAAGCTCAGAAGGTTGAGACCAGAGATGGTATTAAAGATCAAAGAAGAGGTACAAAAGCATATTGATGCAGGCTTCCTCAAAGTAGCACGATACCCAGAGTGGGTAGCCAACATAGTCTCAGTGCCGAAGAAAGACGAAAAAGTACGTATGTGCATGGACTATAGCGATTTGAACAGAGCAAGTCCAAAGGATAACTTTCCTTTACCTCATATTGACATTCTGGTTGATAACATATTAGGAAATTCATGGTTCTCCTTCATGGATGGTTTCTCAGGGTACAATCAGATAAAGATAAATTCAGAAGACAAAGAAAAAACAACATTCATAACCCTGTGGGGTACATATTGTTACAATGTGATGCCTTTTGGACTTAAGAATGCGATGGCAACGTACCATCGAGCCATGGTGACTCTCTTCCATGACATGATGCACAAAGAGATTGAGGTGTACGTGGATGATATGATCACCAAGTCCCAAACTAAGGAAGAGAACATTTAAAATTTCGAAAGTTATTCTAGAGGCTGAGAAGGTATCAGTTGAAGCTTAACCCTAACAAGTGCACATTCGAGGTTACATCAAGGAAACTTCTAGGCTTCATGGTAAGTAGAAAATAAATAGAGATTGATCCATACAAGGTGAAAACAATCCAGAATCTTCCACCACCTCGTTCATAGAAAGAAGTTCGAGGATTCCTTGGGAGATTGAATTACATTTCTTGGTACATTTTTTAGTTGACTGATAAATGTGATCCAGTCTTTAGATTGCTTCGAAAGAATAATCCAGTTGAATGGGATGAAGAATGCCAAGAGGCGCTCGACAAGATCAAGGAATATTTATCAAATGCTCCAATTCTAGTGGCACCGATTCTGAATAAACCATTCATTCTTTACTTGACGGTCTATGAAAATTCAATGGGATGTGTGCTGAGGCAACATGATGACACGGGGAAGAAAGAATGAGCCATTTATTATTTAAGCAAAAAGTTTACAGAATGTGAAGTACAGTACCCACCAATCCAAAAATTATGTTGTGCCTTGGTTTGGGTCACTCATAGACTCAAACAATATATGTTATACCATACTACTTGGTTATTATCTCGCCTCGATCTATTGAATTTTATGATGGAAGCTCCCACGTTAACCGGAAGATTGGCTAATTGGAAAATACTGCTATCAGAGTTTGATACTGCATATGTAAGTTAGGAAGAAATAAAAGGAAGTAAAATATCATATTTCTTGGCTAGCCATACTTCAGAAGATTATGAGCCCTTAAACTTTGATTTGCCAAATGAGGATGTGATGAAATGTGCATGAAAAAAAGTGAAATCCAAGATAATGAAACTTAGAAGTTGTATTTTGATGGGTCAGCCAACGCCCTAGGACGAGGAATTGGAGCAGTGTTGGCCTCTCCAAACAATGTACACTATCCTTTCAGAAGCAAGTTAGAGTTCTTTTTTACTAACAACATGGCAGAATATGAAGCTTGTGTCATGGGCTTACGGGTTGCCATTGAAATAAATATAGAAACTTTGAAAGTATATGGAGATTCAGCATTGGTTATTTACCAGCTCCGTGGAGAAAGGGAAACAAAGGATGTAAAATTGGTCGAGTATCGAAAATTGATCCTTGAACTAATAAAAGAGTTTAAAGAAATTACTTTTGCATACATCTCCATAGAAGATAATCAAATGGTTGATGTTTTAGCTATGCTAGCTTCGATATTCTTAACAAATAAACTAGAGGATATGATGCTGATTTAAATGCAGAGTTATGAAACATATGCTCATTGCTATAGCGTAGAAGAGGAGGCAGATGGAAATCTTTGGTATTTCGATATTTTGTAGTACATTAAATTCCAGACTTATCCCCTGGAGGCAAATGATAATGATAAGAGAACCATTAGAAGGATGGCTTTCGGATATGTGCTTGATGGAGAGATCTTGTACAAAAGGGGCAAATATCAGATATTGATGAGATGTGTTAATGAAGCGAAGCTGGAAATATTCTGGCAGAAGTACATGATGGAATATGCGGAACACATACAAATGGTTTTGGAATGGCTAGGAAGATTATGAGATATGGTTATTACTGGTCAACCATAGAAGGAGATTGCATTGAGTATGCTAAGAAATGTCACAAATGCCAAATATATGCTGACAAGATCAATTCTCAGCCAATACCTCTTCATACGATGAATTCACCTTGGCCTTTTGCTGTCTGGGGTATGGATGTTATTGGGCAGATTCACCCCAAAGCTTCTAATGGACATCGTTTTATCCTTGTGGTCATTGATTACTGCGCCAAATGGGTGGAAGCAGCTTCATATACCAACATCACGAGATCAACAGTCTGCAAGTTTCTGAAGAAGAAGATTATCTATCGATATGGATTACTAGGAAGAATTATTAATAATAATGCCACCAACTTCAACAACAAGGTGATAGCAAAAGTGTGTGAGCAGTTCAAAATTCTGCACCACAATCTTGTGACTTACCTCCCTAAGATGAATGAGGTAGTGGAGGCAGTGAAAAAAACATCAAGAAAATTATATCTAAGATGACAGATACTTACAAAGACTGGCATAAAAAGCTACCCTTTGCATTGTTCGCATATCGAACTTTTGTACGAGCATCAATTGGGGAAACACCTTACTCCTTGGTCTATGAGACAGAAGCAGTACTTCCTATTGAGGTTGAAATTCCATCACTCCGAGTTTTGTCATAGTGAAATTGAATGAAGTATAATGGGTACAGGCTCGATTTGATCAGCTGAATCTCATTGAAGAAAAAAGGTTGAAGGCCATTTGTCACAGTCAAATGTACCAAAAAAGAATGATGCGAGCATATGATAAGAAAGTTTGGCCCAGAGAATTCTGATATGGGGATCTTGTGTTGAAAAAGATTTTGCAATTACATCGAGATGATCGTGGAAAATGGATGCCTAACTGGGAAGGACCTTATGTTGTCAAAAAGACATTCTCTGGAAGAGCACTGATCCTGACTGAAACGGACAGAAAAGAATTACATAAACTAGTGAACTCTGATTCTGTTAAGAGATATTATGCCTGGAGAATAGAAAAAGAAAAATGAAAGGAAAACAAAAGAAAAAGTAGAGTGAAAACCCGAAAAGGGCACTGCGTAAAATGAAAATATCTACGGTGAAAACCCAAAAGAGCGTCATTGATATCAAAAAATAGAAGAAGAGAAAAATGAAAAAGGGGTTCAAGAAGAAAATCCGCAAAGGGCATCTTGAAACCAAAGGTGAATTTGGGTTGAAAACCCGTAAAAGGCGGCTTAGATGTGTTGAGATTTGGCATCCAGAAATTAGAACCTCTTAGACAACTCGGTATTTTGGGAAGGATTTCACATTTGTAAACATCTTGACAATGTTGAAATCTGTTGGACAAAGGCTCAAGCTCAGAACTATATTTGGTAATAGGGTGATGTATCCTTCATACCATGGATGCCTAAGGATCTGGCTTTGTTTCTTGATTTTGTTGTTTCAGTTTGCCATGACCTGTTCAACATCACGTTGTATTTTTACTCAAAAACCTTAATAAATTTCATGAATTCTCTTCCGAGCTTTTTTTTATTTTTCTAAAGTACCATGCAAGTAAATAAGCATAATTCATTGAATAAAGATGATTTCTTGGTATTACTATGTTTTGAAGGATAGCATATAGCTTTAAATATTCTAAGGTATTGAAGAGGAGTGTAAAAAAAGAAGACAGAGAAAAATATAGTGTCAACAGAAGGAAAATGAAATGTCTGAATCAAGTTATACCTGAACAAGCTGGTAGAACAGACAGAAAATGAATGAAAAGTGCAGAAGGAAAAGAAAAAAGGTAAAAACCCGAAAGGGCACCCTAAAAAGAAAAGAAAGAAGAAAAAGAAAAATGAAGAAAAATAAAATAAAAAGGGAAGAAAAAGAAAAGAAAAGTGAGGTGAAAACCCGAAAGGACGCCTTAAGAAAAAGAGAAAAACCAAAGTGGAAATTTGAAAGGACGCTTTGAGAAAAGTAATCTAAAGTGAAAACCTAAGAAGACGCTTTGGAGTAAAGGGCCAGAAATGCAGGAAGGAGATTTCAAGGGTCAATCTTGAGTGTCAGATGAAGTAACAACGGTTTCCTAGAAAGCAAAAGATGATTGATTAATCCCAATGAGCCATGGTTTATACATCATATAGCAAGATAGGGTTATATTAACCCTCATCAAAGCATTCTTAATCTGTTTTGATAGGAATTCAGCAAAGAATTCAGAGTTCATAATGAGAAGAACACGCCTAGCAAATAATTCAGAGTTTCTAATGAGAAGAACTCGCTCAGCAAAGAATCCAGAGTTCCTAATGAGGAGAACTCGTCCAATAAATAGAGCTTCTAATGAGAAAAGTTCACCCTAGAGTTCCTAATGAGAAGAACTCGCCCGATGGAGAAAGAAGAGCTCCTAATGAGAAGAGTTTCCCCTTTTAAAGAATGAAGAAGTTCCTAATGAGAAGAGCTTGCTTGTTCGACATCTTTACAAGAAAATGGATTGGCAAAAAGTAAGGAATGAAGAATTTCATAATAAGAATAACAGCTTCAAACCTTAGAAAATGAAGAATTTTAAAAAGCAATTTCAAACCTTGGAAGATGAAGAATTTCATAATGAGAAGAACAACTTCATACTCTATAGTTTGGTAGAAGATTGAAGAATTTCATAATTAGAAGAACAGCTTCAAGCTTCAATGGACAGATGGTTCGGGTAAAATTTATGTTTTTGCAGTCTTTGCCCAATTCTCGTTCCACAGCAACTAGCAAAGAGGGGCAACTGTAGTACCCAAATTTTACCCGGGTATAGATATATATAAAGATATATTTCTCTTATAAACAAAAATAAATAAATAAAGTTGATATAATAAATAAATAAAACCTAAATAGTAAATAAATATAAATTTCCAACCCATAAATAATAAACTTAAAGTCTATATATACAATATCCCTTTTACATTTTTAAACCCAAAGAAATACAAGGCCCAAATTCATACTTCCCCTCAATTACAATTGTATACAACCCATTTACAGCCCAAATATGCATTTTTGGATAACAAAAAACCCAAACTAGAACATTTTTGCATTTTGAGCCCGCCAAAACGGACATGTAGCGCCCTGAGAATGGCCGGTTACCCCTTCACATAGATTGAACTATTATGTTGATGTCACCCTTGGTCAGACTATATAAGGAGTAGAGAGGGTTAGTGGGAGACAATCAATAATTAAGCAATTATTACAACCATTAGTGGAAAAAGAGAGAAAGAAGAGAATGAGTCTTACCAGAACATGAAGAGCTCACCGGAGAAGTTAACAAACCTTCATCAAAATCCGCTTAGCACATCGGGAAGGTAAAATATCTTCCCATCTTTATTTTCTGCAACAAACAACAAAAATGTTAGATCTCAGCTTCGAAAAATATAAAAACAATAAAGTAAAATAAAGAAAAGGTCTTAATCCTAATTTCTACGGTGGCCAGAGGGTTTGATTCAAGGTGGAGTCAAAGAGGGCTGGGAACGGATAGATTAGGCTTAGGAATGGTCGGATATGGGTGGCTTAGTCGAGTCGAGGTTAGGTTTAGAGAAATTGGAGTTGAAATCATGATTGAAATTAAAGTTTTTAGGGTTTTGGTTTGAATTGGTGGTGGTTGAAAATCGTTCGACGACGGTGGAAACCGCATCACGGCCGCCGAAGCAAGGTAGGGGGTGATCGGAGGAGTTTTGCGGTGGTCGACGAACGACCAAAGGTCACCGGAGCTTGGCGGTTGTGGATTGAAGTGGTAGAAGCCATAGCGTTTATTGGCCGTGTTCTTCGTTGTTCTTCATGTTCATGAAGAACAATGAAGAAGACTATGAGAAATCTGGTGTTTTGATCCATTCCCAGATCTAATTCTGGGTTTGGAAGTGTTTTCTTCAGAGCGTTTGGGTGAGGGGAAATGAGGAGAGAGAGAATTAGGATTTTAACTGAGCCAACTCGGCTAGGGGTTTATAAACCCTGCGTAAAACGGTGCCGTTTTGGCATCGGTTTATCCTAACTCGTGCAACGCCCTACGAGTCGAGTCATAAGATCCTCTCCCTATTTTAGTGGGTTTTATATTGCAGCCTCTTTTCTCACAATTTGGTCACTTAGTTTGTAATTCGGCACTTGTATTTTGATAATGATTCAATTTAGCCCTAGTTTTAAGTATTAATTCATTTAATTTGTTTAATTTAATTGTTGCTTAATTTGTATGTGTGTTACATATTTTAAAATTGCATATAGTTTATTTTGTTAGATAACTTAAATACATATATTTAGTAATTAATTGATTAGAGCTCTAGTTCGAAGTTCAATTAGAATTCAATAATTAAATTAGGGATATCATTGTAGTAAATTAGTGTATTTTAAATGGAAACTTTGGAGTTTAAACTTGGATGGTGCTCCACTTGCTTGCAATGGGGTGTTATCTCAAAATGGACTCTAAAGAGACACACTTAATGTACACTACAATCTATAATTAAATAAAATCACTTAGTTAATTAAAATAGAACCTTAATTAGGTTATTACTTTAATTAATTAAGAATGACATTTTAATTAGTTAATATCACTTGAATTTAGAGATTCTGAGATGGACGGTATTCAAGCAATTGGTATTGTCACATAAAGGCCTTTAGATTCAATGATATTCATAGTTTAATTAACTTAGTTAAATAGAGCTTAATTAAGTTAATACTTAAAATGAACAAGACGATAACAAAATAATGCATTCAAAACATTTTATGTTGAAAATACATTTTTATGGATATGAATGGGGGTGCTTCTTAACAGGGCACTTTTAATCTCGTATTCGATATAAAAATGTATTTTCTTGTAAAAAGATATCTTCATTTGGAATAAAAATTCAATTAATAATTATGGTTAAATTAAATTCAAATTGTCATTCGAAATGCCAAAATGCCACGTAAAATTAAAAAGGTACAGATAACGGGCGTTTATGGAAGTGTTAATCCTTCCCCACACATAACCGACTATGGTGTCCGGTCTACCAAAGTGATTGGCGGCGACTCCAAATTGTTTTTCAAGATTAAATAAGGAAAAATCAAATTTAATATGAAAAACCCTAATTTTCAAGATCAAATTAAAATGGACAAAAAACCCTAATTTCAAAATCAATTATCAAGCCAATTTCACACATCGGTTTAAAAATGGTCGCGGCAATAACATATAGGATATATTATATAATATACATAACTAAGATAGCTAATAATATATATATATAATATACGGTTCGACAACAAAATAAAAATATAGCATATATTGTATGTAACATATAAGTATAATTATAGTTTGAACCCTACATACAAACATGTTTTGAAGAAAGAAAAAAAAAAGGATATACCTACTATATATATATGTTAGTATTATATATACAAGTAAATAAAACAAAAACACAGATGCATATGCATATTCATGAGATACATATGTATATGTAGGCATACGAATAAACATACAATAAGGACCAGAATGAACTAAAGCACAACCTAAAAACTGAAATCAAAGGAATAAAAAAATGGGTGACATAAGAGCTGAAAATGCAAGGAATACAAACCATGAAATAACCAAAACCAAGAACATATTAGCCAAGTGAATATGCATTAAATAAAAAGTAAAAAGCCAATTCATTTTTCAAAATGCTTTTCAATCCTTCAGATACAAAACGATAAGGAAGAAAACGAAGCTCCCTCCCTTTGTTTTCAAATGACACCACACCCATTTTTACCATTCATCAGCGGCAACCTCACCAGAGTGACATTTTTATAGACAGAAATCTCATGCAACTCTCGGTTCTTTTCTTACCCTAAACCCCTTTACAAAACAAACCCTCAATCCCTCACAAACAACTCATAAAAAGGGACGAGCGGCTACCTTCGAACAATAGATCCGGCGGCCGCGGAGGTTTCTACACCGAAAAGGTAACCCCTTTCCTCCTAATCTCCCTCTTTTAATATGGTTTATGGTACTTTTCTTTCCAATATCTCCCTCTCTTTTTTTCTCAAACCCTAAATCCCTACTATTATCTCTATATTTTGGTTGCCGAACCCAAAAGAAAAAACCCCCCCTTTCCTTCGTTTTTTGTGTTTCAAAATTGTAGAGAAAAAGAAGGTGAATACCTCATAAGGTTTCTTGCTTTTTTATTGATAAGAATCTCATCTCTCTACAATTGTTATGGATTTCGATTTAAATACCTAGATATTACAATTTTTTTCAAAAAAAAAAAAGAAAATGCTAGAGATTAAACTATTGGTTGCTTTCCTTGATCTATTCTACTATTCTTTTTTTTCCTTGTTCTTTCGTTCCATGCAGATTACCTCAATGGGGAAGGCGTCTGGAACAACCTCTATCGTACTGAAATCTTGGGGGGCTCGAGGAGTCATGGGTTACTCTTGGTTGCCGAGGTTCCATCACAACCGTTGATCAGGCTTCCATATAACGGTTATGGGTGGTTAAAAATTTGACGATTCAGATCGTTGAGTGCTGGTGACGTGGCGCAGATCCAACAGTTAGAGAATTCCCGAAGCGTTGACGTGGCCCTCTTAAATGTTGTGCATAATTAAATGTGTTTCCTTAAATCTCGGTCTGCATTAAAGAAGACATTCAAAGAGTCAAAAGCTCTGACGGCTAAGGTTTAAACTTAGTTGGTCATAGTTTGGTTTTTTAGTATTGGGCTCAGGTGTATTGGGATTAATATAAATGGGTTATAAAATAATTTTTTAATTAATTGGACCTTCATATATTTCTAATTAGTCTTTTGTTTGATTTCATTTAATAATAATAATAATAAATATAATAATGGTAACAATAAAACAATATATGTATAATAATAAGAAGAAGAAAATAAAAACCTGGAAAAAATTAGTGATTGCACCGGTATCTAGCCATTTTATGATTCCTTTCTTCACTACCTCTTTCATGCTCGGGTTTAGTCATCTCCAATTTTTAATGGTTTTGCCATGGTACTCCTTCAAAATAATTTTGTGTATGCAAATAATTGGGCTTATTCCTCGGATATCAGCCAAGTTTCATCCCAAAGCTTGCTTATAATTGCTTAAGATTTCTAATAATCTTTCCTTCTGATCATTAGTGAGATCAACAACAATGATCACTGGAAAAGTTGAGTTATTACCTAAATAGGCATACTTGAGGTGGTTTGGCAATGGTTTCAACTCCAATTCTGGTGGCTCCATAATAGATGGTTTTAGTGCCTTAATTTCTCTGCCAGCCAACTCTAGCGGCCCAGGTTCTTCACTCATTTCTTCTTCATCATCCAATTCCTTGGCATCATGATATGGGTCTTGGCAAATTTGTGCCACGACCATAGTGAAAATAGACTCCATTATCTTGTCAGCTTGGCATTCCTCATGCTCATATGCACATTTAAGAGCTTGAAATACATTAAATGTAACATGTTGATCATTCATGGTTATTGTAAGTTCACCCTTGTGAGCATCAATCAAGGCCCTATATGTGGCAAGGAATGGTCTACCCAAGATAATTGGGACAATAACGTCTGCCTCATATCTAAAATGATAAAATTAGCTGGGAATATAAATTTGTCTACCTTCACCAACACATCCTCAATCTTACCTTTAGGATGTGCAAAAGATCGGTCTGTCAGCTGAAGTGTTACCGTGGTAGGCCTTGTTTCAATTCCAAGTTTTTTGAAGAATGACATTGGCATCAAATTGATGCTGGCTCCCAGGTCACATAGCGCCTTGCCTATAAATCCATTGCCAATGGTGCAGGGAATAGTAAAACTTCCCGGATCTTTTAGCTTTGGTGACAACCGATTGAGTATCATGGCACTACATCCTTCAGTGAGAGCTACGATCTCAAAATCACCCATTTTCCTCTTTTTGGACAAGATTTCCTTCAAAAATTTAACATAGTTGGGCACTTTCTCGAGAGCTTCCACTAAAGGTATGTTGATTTGCAATTGTTGAACTTCTAATAAGCACTTAAATTATTGGTTCTGCTTATGCTTTTGGAGCCTCTATGGAAAAGGTGGTGGTGGATAAGTAAATGTTGGCTCCGCTGGCATCAGATAATGGTTTGGAATCAGATTGTTGTTTGGTATCATCAGCTTTTATTTCTTCTTTCTCCGCTTCTTTGGGGTCATCTACTGGCATTAACTTTTTAGCTTGGCAATTAATTGTCTGCTTGACAGGTGTATTAGTCTCGCATTGTTTGCCACCCTGAAGAGTTATTGCTTTGCATTGTTCATTTTCTTTATGTAGAGCATCCTCTGTATTGCTTGGCAATATTTCCTAGGGTCAATTGCTAAATGCATTGGCAATATGACCTAGTTTCGCATATCACCAGTTGCATCATTTATCTCCATATAATCAATAAGAGTGTTCCCTTGGTAAGATCTCTGCCCGTGTTAGAAATTATTATTGGCTCTCTATGGCATGACATTCAGGTTGAAACCTGGTGGTGCATTGTTGTTCTGTCGTTGGACATTGTATCGGTTACCGCCTTGATTTGCCCAAGCAAAATTTTGGTGGTGCTTCCAACCTGCATTGTAAGTATTGGAATGTGGGTTAAAATTTTGATTGAAATTGCCAACAAAATTTACTAATTCAAGGTTTGCTAGACAATCATCCACATGATGATCCTCTCTACAAATAGTGCAAAATGGTTCGAATGCCTTGACTTCTTGGGATTCAATACTCTTTTGCAAAGTTTTTACAATGCTAGTGAGATTGGAAATCTGAGCATTGATGGATGTAAGTGCATCAAGCTCCAATTTTCTGGTATCTTGTCTTTGTTCCTAGTCTAGTCGTAGGATACTGAAAATCATTTGCAGCAATCCTTTCAAGGATGTCAATTGCCTCCGTATAATTCTTGTCTAGCAGTGAACTATTTATCGAAGCATCAACCATAGTCTTGATATGAGCATTGAGTCCATTGTAAAAGGTTTCTATCTGGGTCCAATTAGGGAATTCATACATAGGGAACCTCCTCAATAGGCCCTTGAATCTCTCCCGGGCATCATATAAGGTCTCTTTATCAGCCTGCCTAAATGTCGTGATCTCATTCTTGAGCCTGGCATTAAGTTTAGGTGGTTGGAATTGCAAAAGTAATTTTTGGCATAAATCTGCCCATGTAGTGACTAAACCAGGTGGCGATGAACTTAGCCACAGTTTTGCTCTATCACTCAGGGAAATGTGAATAATTTCAGCTTCATTGTATCCTCAGACATTCTTAGTTGCTGAAATAGTTGGCAAACCTTCGTGAATTGCTTCAAGTGTTGCATTGGGTCTCCATTAGGTGATCGATCAAACTGTCCGACATTCAAAAGAGTTTGAATCATTACCGGTTTAAGTTCGAAATTAGCTGTGTTTACCTCTGAACCAACTAGTCCTAGCATTAGATTGTCCATATTCGGTGCCAAGTGTTCTATAATAGGTCCTTCTATGGCATTGTCAACAAAAGCAGTAGTAGCTGGTGGTATCCTATTGTGCATTGCTGGATTTTCTTTATTGTTCAAGACACCATCTCCTCCACCATTTTTGTTTTGAGCCATCTATCTAAGTTTTCTTTTCAACCTTCGCCAAGGTTCGTTCGATCTCAAGGTCGTATGGCCAATCTTCCGTCTCAGGGTAGTTTATGTTCATACACCAAAACAAAACAAATAAATAAAACAAGTAAATCAAAGCATTAAACTCTATTGCAATTCCTCGACAACGGTGCCAAAAACTTGTCAACTTTGCTAACGCTTGAAAAAAGAGTAGGAATATAGTGTAAATATGTGAGAAATAATGCCAATAGTGAGTCTATGCGTACAAGTATACACGGTCAACAAGTAATACAACAGTAAGCTGAGTATCATATCCACGAGGATTGGCCAAGAATTTAATTGTTTAACGGTTTACTTGTTAAAGGAATCAAGAATGTTTGGAATGATTTTAAGGTTTGTTTTAGATAATAACTAAAGGAATGAAATGAAAGAAAAGAAAACAATTTGGCAAGAGGAAGTAATCAAATGAGTGATGAGCACTGGCAAGGGATGTCTGGTTTTTACGCTAGCTATGCCAGCTATTAATAATGTCAAGTCTTGGATTTATTGCCAAGTAGATTTTAAGAGTGGCGTTGCCTTTGTCAATGGCAACACCCTAAGTTAACCATGTCAAAACCCCTATATGTCTATAGTGATTAATTAACTTGATTAATTTTTAATCTATACTCCTAAGGGGTAGATTCACTTTCGAAGTAAGCTCATCTACTTGAGCATCTTATGTTGAAGCTTCTCTCCTTAGTACCTGGCAACAGATTGTTACCCCTCAAGTTTGTTAAGATATTAAGGCGTAATAAGCAAACAATGCCAACTGTCGTATAGCAAAGAATTTAGGAAAGGGGATTACTAGCCAGTTAGAAAACAATGTCAAGGCATTCAAATTATTAAAAACCAAACATAAACAGAGTGTTAAACAAACATCCCCAACCAACTATAAAAGCTTAGTTCATGGTTAGGGGTTCCATCCACAAAACATCATTGTATCTCTACATCATCATTTAAATAAAAATAAAAACTAAGAGTATGGGCAAGAAGAAGGTCTGTCAATGTAGCCCTTCGAATACTCTAGAGCTCTCGGTCTTAGATGGTCGAACAACACAGCCTCTAGCTTCCTCTTTCACCATCGTGCTCTCAAGTTGTTTGATCTCTTTCTTTAAATAGGCACGCATGGATAACCCTCGATTGGGTTTGAATTTGAAATTTGATTCCGCACTTAGGATAAAGCACATTATCTTCTTATCTCCATTTGAATTTTAGGGCTGACGTGTGTTGGGCTCAACGGCTACTTTGATCAAGCATCGGACTTCACTTCTATACCTACCGAGCTTGGCAATCTTTGGTCTAACTTTGTCAACTGCAACTCGGCAATTGTTTTCCTGCGCTGCTCTACCAAGCCTGCCCTGCTCCTAACCTGTATCAATGTCAGCAAAACAACCCTTCACACTGGCAAAATACAAACTCCCTTACTCCTTATGCAAATGCATGATTTTAACAACTAAATGCAAATATATTGTTGACTCTCAGGGAGATGTGTAAAATGAATGCTGGCAAAAGGTATAAATGGAATGTATTTGGACAAGATAAACTGTGCCAAGAGTCTTTTGCGTGCAAGCATACACAGTTGACAAGTAATACAGCTTGGTAAGCTGAGTATCGATCCCACAGAGATTGACTTGGAATTCGATTGTTTAGTTTATTACTTGTTTTGGAAGAAAAGATTGTAATTTAAAAGAATTGATTTTAAAACTAAGAAAAGAAAAGAAAACCAAAGTGAAGTGTTAGCTAGAAAAGTGTTTTCAAATGAAAGATGATTGTTGGCAGGGAATGCCTGTTCAAACGTGGTTCATGCCAGCCTTTATTGACAAAACTGCCTTGGCATTGGTTGCCGAGCAGATTCAAAAATAGCATAGCCTCTCTCGATGGTCATTGCCCTAAACTGGCCAAGTAAAAACCCTTATATCTCTATAGTGTATGTTTTCCTTAAACCAATTTGATTTAAAAACCAATCTATACTCCGTGTGGGTAGATTTCACTTCTGAAGTAAGTTCATCTACTTGAACGACTTCTCTCGAAGCTTATCTCCCAAGTGTTCAGCAACTTGATCGTTTCCAACACAAGTCTGTTAAGATATTGGAAGGCAATAAGCTAATTGTGCCAGCTCTCGCTTTGGCACACTACTTAGGAAAAATTAAAGTATGTAAAACAGACAAACTTTGCCAAAAACATAATTATTATAAAGGAACTTAGGCATAAAAGCCAACGTTTAAAACCAAAACATCCCCCACTAACTATTAAATTAGTTCATGGTGTGGGGATTAACCAACAAACGTTTTTAACATCACCATCATAATAAAAACTAAAGAAAAACAACTTATGCCAAGGGAATAGACAGGGGGTCTCTCTATGCAGCCCTCCACGCCAGGCTCTCGGCCAAGAAGTTGAACCACCCTTCCTCGGTTGCACTGACTGTCACTCACCACTCCAACACCGCGCTCTGACAACCTCTCGTCTTGTCTCCTCATCTTGGTATATTCAAATGCTTGACCGGATGGTCTTTATATAGGTGTGTAAGGGAAAGGATGAGATAAGCCTTTGAATTTGTATTTGAAATGATCAAGAGATTAGAGATAGAGCTCTATCCGATCATTTTGATATCTTATCATCTCAGTGTGATAGCTTATCAAGCTAAGGCTGAGGTCATCATGCCATGGCCATCTTGGCACACGAGCTTGGCACAACTTTGCCAACATCACTTGGCATCACCTTATCTGCTATTTTTTCAGAAGTTGATCCAATTGCGATCTTTTAGGAGCCTGATCCTTTCCTATTTTTTTGTGGGGTTCATCTCTTCTTGGCATGGCAGCTGACATGCCTCTCTACCAACAAATGCTTGGCACTTATCTGGTCCTTCTGTGCCTGCAACATCTGGCATTCACCTTGGCATTCCTAATTGTGTCCTTGCATCCATTCCACCTGCCAACTTGCGCAAAGGCCACTAAAAACAACCCATGACACTGGCATCGGCAGCCTACTAACTCTTTTACGTAAATGCATGATTCTAACAAACTAATGCAACTAAATATACTTGAAAACAAGCAAAAGTATATCAAAATAGGCATGAAAAACAATACTTTTGAGGAGGTAACACACCCCCAAACAAGCAAAAGCATATCAAAAGCATATAAAGTAATGCAATAGAAAAGAAAAGAAGAAAAAATAGTGAAAATAATATCTCGGCGAAAGTTTGGTTGGAATGCCAACAAATGCTGGCAATCAGAGTTTAATTCTAATGCTGCCCTCAGAAATCTCAGTGCACAGTGCCAAGCATATAGTAATTCAAGTGCAACAATATAACTCTAGTCTAAGTGCATGATTTGTGCGCAAAGTGTGGGCAGTATGCATCTAGCTTCCGTTCACTCCCTTAGCCAATTTACTTTCTAAACTCAGTTTTGTTATTTTATATATTTTTCGTGCTGAAGGGTCTTGGCATTATCTTTTAGCTTGCTTCATGGTACTGTTTAGCGTGAGTGATAAGAGGGAGCATACCACAAATCCCCACCTTAATCAGTTACCATTAGGCTTTCTCTTCAACTCATACACTAAGGTTTTGGACCTAAGAACTAAGAGGAAGCATACTATGAAGCCCTAAGTACTTATTATCCCTAGGTAGAGGAGAGTTCAAAAAAAATTTCTTGCCTTGGCAGAACATTGATGCCTTATTTACATTTCACCCTGCATCATTTTTCTTTTTTTTTCTTTTTTTCAAAGCTAAGCATAGTTTCAAATTACCTAAGTTTGCTAGGGAACTAGATACATACCGCGTGTTAAGTGTAGAAACAATTACCTAAACTAGAGATCAATTGTCATGGAAAACATGGCATACAAATCTACTGGCATGGCAAACTAAAAATTATAAACTCATCATCGGGAAAACAAGTAGATCAAAATAAGCTTCCCTAACAGTTGTTAACAAACTTCAAATTTAAGTTGAGACAAAATTTTATTTTTCACTTTTTTATGGTTCGGTATGCAACTACTCAACATGAGCTACATGGCAAACAAAAAGAAGATTAAACATGAAATGCATGGCATGGCATAAATGTGAGAAAATACACACCCCCAAACCCAAGATGTGTATTGTCCTTAATGCATGAAACAACACATATATACAGGAAAAACATAAAAATAAAAATGCAAGAACATGAAGATGCAAAAAATGAAATGCCAAAGAGTTAGGTAGAAGAATACTCCCATTCGGAGACTTCCTCCCGTTTGGCATGAGCTTCTTTTTTCTTTTCTGGCATAGGTCTTTCGCATGGTTAGGCTCCCATGTTTAAGGGCCATTCATTCCTTCCCTTTCTAGCCCTGCTTTGAGGCAGCAGTGAAGGCTCCAATATCCTCCTTCTTCTTGACAAGGACTGCTGGAGGTGTAGCTGGCTTGGCTTTGGGCGTTTTGGCATAGATTTCTTCTGGCTCAAAGGAGGAATCAGTGATGGTAGATTCAACATGCACCGGAGACACTGAGTTGGAGCCATGGATTCTAAACTTGCTGGACTAGTAGGACTGACTGGACTGGCGGAACTGACTGGCATTGTTAGACTGGCTGGCATTGTTGGGCTAGCAGGATTAGTTGGCACGGCATCGTCATTGGCAGAGGACTCGACAGGGAAAACTGGAAATGCTGGCACATCTTTAGGGGAAAGTTTAACAAACACCTCCCTGATTATAGCATCCATTTCCTTAGTCTAGTGCCCCATCTTAACGTTAAGTGCCTCAACTGCCTCTAGTTTTTAGAGAATAATCTCCTGATGGGCATACACTTGGGACAATACTGCCAATGAGCTTGCTAGCATAGTTTTCGGCACACTATTGGGCTCTGCCTTTGGCTTTGGCTTGGGCTTGGGCTTTGGCGTGGCTGTCTTGGCCTTTCCCTTGCCCTTCTCCTTTGGCTCAAAATCCATGAGGTTTTTCCAAATAATGGCAGTAATGGTGGTTCCTTTGATTGTTTGGCCAATATCCTCATCCATCCTAGGCACTTCATGGCGCAAACAAATGTTAGAAATTAACAAAGGGAAAAATAAAATGCCCTTACTCTTCTCAACACATTTATAAGCCTCATCGGTAATGATTTTGCCAATGTTGATCTTGCGTCCTTTGATGATGGAATATAGCAAAATTAACCGATCTTCCGAGACAGTCTCGTTGTAAGATGTATGCAATAGATTTGCCTTGATAAAATGGTTTCATCCTCGCATTTGTGGCTTCAAAGTCAACCTCTTCACCGTCAGGTGGCCCGTCGATGAAACTGTCCAATCTGTGCCAGACTCACACAAGTCTTCTAGTAGTTTCTTGCGTTTGGCAACGGTCATAGATGCAACATAGTCGAAGTGCTCATCTTCCATGGCATTCAAAGCAAAAAGTGAGTTCACATACCCTTCATCAAAATGCACACATTTACCTTTAATCATCAAGAATGAAGAATCTTTTGTGAGATGGGCATAAAACTCTCGCACGATAGTGATAAGGAAAGACTTGAAGTGATAGGATAATTATGATGAATTTAAATCTTCCTTAAATTGGGTGCTAGGGTTAATCTCAAGGATTTATTTTCTCTCTTCTTTCTTCTTCAACACAAAAATCGACGCATGTCAAGCTGTATTGGCATGGTACATGGCATCACCCTTGGCAAGCACTCTGGCTAATAGTCATCCTGCAATGTTCCTGGCAATATTCCTGGCATCAATTATGTACACACTCAAAGGAAACTTTTCAACACAACAAAATAATAAAATTGAAAAATAACAGAAAGAAAATAAAATCTAAATCCTAAAACAAATAAAAAAACAACTATCCTAATTTTCACAAAGAATTTCAAACCTGCGGATGCTTCATTCCAATTCTGCCAAGAGGATCACCTCCTTGTCATGACTTTGCTTACCTTCCAAGTAATGCTTTAAGGTTGACTGTTCACCTTAAAAATTTCTCCGGTCTGTAAGTTCTTGATATCTACAACCCTATGAGCATATGGCTTCACAACTTCATAAGGACCCGTCCATCTTGACTGAAGCTTACCTGAAAAAAGTTTAAGCAGAGAGTTAAACAATAGAACAAGCTGACCTATTTCGAACTATCTTGGCAGGATCCGACTATCATACCAACGTTTTGCCTTCTCCTTGTATATCTTAGCGTTCCCATAGGCTTGTGTTCTAAATTCCTCCAATTCATTGAGGTCAAGCAACCTCTTTCCTCCAGCAATTCTCCATGACATGTCAAGCTTCCGGATGGCCCAATAGGCTTTATGTTTAAGTTCTACTAGTATATGGCATGGTTTGCCAAAGACAAGTTTGAATGGGAAGTACCCAAAGGAATTTTAAACGCCATCCTATAAGCCCACAAGGAATCTCAACCTGCCCATTTGTTTGTGGATGGTATGCTGTGGCGATTCGCTGCTAAATCTCATACCTGCACAATGCTTCAGAAATTAATTTACATTTAAAATGAGTGCCCTCATCATGAGTAATCATTCGAGGAGCACCAAATCTAGTCAAAATGTTTTTGTACAAGAACTTGGCAACAACCTTGGCATCATTTGTTGGTAAGGAACAGCCTCTACCCACTTTGACACATAGTCAATAGCCAAGAGAATGTACATATTACTGACTGATGGGGGAAAATGACCCATAAAGTCGATCCCCCACACATCAAATAAATCCACTGGCAGAATGTTATGGAGTGGTAATTCATGTCTGCCAGAGATGTTCCTTGTTCATTAGCATCGATCGCATGCCTTGGCATACTCGTGGGCATCCTTGTACAATGTGGGCCAAAAGAATCCTGACTGCAAAACTTTGGCAGCAGTCTTCATCCCAGCAAAATTTCCTTCATATGGTACGGCATGGCATAGATGCAATATATGTTGTTGCTCGTCCTCTAGCACACACCGGCAAATCACTTGGTTGGCACACTGCTTGTACAACATGGGCTCATCCCAATAATATTGTCTCACCTCTCATAAAAATCTTTTCTTGGCATTATATGCCAGGTCTGATGGCAGAATATTGCTTACCAGGTAGTTGACTATGTTAGTGTACCATGGTATAGCATCGGCTGCAAGCAAATACTCGTCAGGTAATTCGTCTCTAATTATAGTGGACTTACCATCCTCAATGTGATGTGTTGCGCGTAATAAGTGCTACGCAAATGTGCAAGTATACACGTCGCAAGTTATAGTATAAAAGATATCGTCTCCATAGGGATTGGTGTCACTTCAAGAATCTAGTCTCTTGCACTGTAAAAAGTAAAAACACAAATAAAAGATTATAGGAGTTTAACTAATGACTAATCTAGAAAGCAATAAAGTAAAAGAAAAGATGAATTCAAATGAGAGAGAGAGAGGCCAGGTTATCGTGAGTTGAGGTGTGATAGCTGATTGGATCGTTTTGGTAAAAGAGTACATGGGCAACTCAGTTGCCGTAGAAACTTGCACAACGGGGTTGCCTTGGGCAACTAATCGATGGTTGCCTGGGCAACTACTTGGGCGTCTGGGCAGCAACCTTCAAGGTTCGGCAGAGCGTTCTTCAATGGTTTCTTCTTATCCCTAAGTCGAAACTCTAGCTACTTGTGCATGCCTTGATAATACATCCCTGCGTGAATCAAGGGTGAACAACAACCAATCTTGCGCTCCTCTTAGCCGTTGAAATCCTTAACTTATTCCTAAGCCGGATTAATCTTCACCATCAATAGATTGAATAAAGATCATATTCATTCGTTTCTTGAATCTAACTCTCCCGATATTAGATAAATAGATGAAATCACGAGATCCTCTCCCAATTCACTCGCAAACAATAATAAGAACCAAGAATGAATAAACCTTGAATTAGAAAAGTGAAAACTCATATTACCTAAACAAAAACCAATAGTTTCTCACAACCACAAAACACAATAACCATAGCCAAGTAGATTTAGTTCATGGCTAGGTTCCAAAGAAACACAAGATAAACAATCCCTAGCATGAACCCAATCGAACAAGGAAGAAAAGATGAAGCTTGTCGAAAATCCCTTGCCCTAGATGCTTGTCGAAAATTCCCCTTGCTTCCTCTCTTGGTTCTTGTCGAAATTTCCCCTAATGCTCTCCCCTTGGATTGTCGAAATCTCCTTGCTATTTATAGGGCTAGGCCAAAGTCCTTCTTTGAGGAGGAGTTTGAGTTGGAATTAAATTATCTTTAAAGAATATAATTCTTTATTATAATTGTATTCCTACTAGAAATTCTCCTATCTTCTTGGAATTTAATTCTTCTTTAATCTCTGCATGGAAATCAAATTCCTTTGGGTTTGGGCTTTGCTCCACGTCATCTTGGGCTTGTATAGTGATTAATTTCGACATCCCTATTGCATTTTCTCTTTGTCGACAATTGCCATGGCAACTGGCTCGGCGTCTCCTTCATGCATTGCCCTGGCAACTAGCTCGGCATATCCTTCATGCATTGCCACAGCAACTAGCTCGGCATTGCTTTGGCAAGTGATCCTGCACATACACACACAAAGCACACCAAAGCAGCATCTTTTCCATAAAAACTACCAAGTTATGTAATCAAGCTCAACGATGGAAGGAAACATGGATTAATGCATGAATGGCTAACTATGCAACTAATATGAGCCTAAGTCTAACAATAATATGAGTAAAAAGGGTAAGAAAAATAGTACTTTTGAACACTTATCACACCCCCAAACTCAAACTATTGCTTGTCCTCAAGCAATGCAAACTCATAATTACCTGCCAAGACTTCAATTTTCACAAACTTAGCTTTGAACTTGATTTCAATTCTCTGAACCGAGGCACAAAGTATGATTGGCTTTTTATTTTTCGGAAAACTAAGGAGTTACTCGGAATCAAACTATAATGCTTGTGAGTGTGTGCGGAGCTGTGTGCAAGTTGATTTTTCTGATCCTATGCAAACAATAGGTTTTCAAATTACTTTATTGGGTTCTTTTTAACATGTTTTAACTAGAGCCAGTTTTGGGCACCTCTAGTGTTTAGTTTTTAGTTTTATTAAGTTAATTTAATCGACTAGAGCCGGTTTTGGGCACCTCTAGTTAAAAAAAAATTTAACACATCCTAGAGCCAGTTTCGGGCACCTCTAGTGATCAATTTTTTTAGCACATGCTAGAGCCAATTTCGGGCACCTCTAGCATTCATCTAATTTTTATTCTAATCCCCCAATTTGTTAATTATCAACCTAAGTTCACTAGAATTCCTTAAATCAATCAAACCATAACAGTGTTTTATCAAATTTAGCATCATAGTAAAATTCTAAGTTTTTCCATGGTTATCATAGAATAAAAATTCTATCAATTAAGTGCATTGGCAAAGTCATCATCGAATATTCATCAAATCTAAGCAATTCTTGTTCCAATTAAAGGCATGGCAAGCAATTTATGTATCCTAAATGTAATACTTAAGATGAATGTAACTAAACATGGCAACTACTAATAACAATCCCCCCCCAAACTCGAGTGAGGCATTGTCCTCAATGCATGCATAAAATAACGAGAAAAATAAAAATAAAAAATAAAAATGCATACGAGGACTTACTCCGAGAGTTCGTCATCGTAGATGATTAGTTTCCTTTTGGTCGGTGTCTTGATTCTCTTGCTTGAACGCGATGGTTGTTTTCTTGTTGTCGGGATGTCTTTAGCTTTGGTTGTCGTGGCATCTTCAGAGTTGGTTGCCGTGGCATCAGCTTGGGCAGGCACGATGTAGGTTGTCGCGGCATCTTCTTCATTGGTTGCCGGGGCAAGGATCTCGGCAGTAAATTTCCTTAGCATAGTAGTTGTGAGTCTTGTTGTGAAAAAGAAAATAAAGAAAACCTGAAAACTAAAGATAATGAAGAAAAATAAAATATCTCCTAAAAATAAAAATGAAAATAAAAAGAAAAAGAAAAAGAAAATATTGAAAGGAGAGCATGCTCATGCATCTCCCAAGTTAACCACTTCTTTGTTACGTTCCACATGGGCACCATTGTAGTGCTTCAATCTTTGTCCATTAACTTTGAATGCATGGTTGTCAGAGATGGACTTGATTATCACAACACCATGGGAGAATGGTTTCACGACTTCGAATGGTCCCGACCATCTTGATTTCAGCTTTCCCATGAAAAGTTTTAGCCGAGAATTGAATAGGAGAACTAGTTGCCCTGGCGTGAATTGCCGTGGCAATAGTTTCTTGTCGTGCCATCGTTTTGTTTTCTCCTTGTAGATTCGTGCATTGTTATAGGCGAGTGCACGGAATTCTTCTATCTCATTGAGGTCCATCAAATGCTTTTGTCTGGCACTTTCCCAATCCATATTCACGGTCTTGATTGCCCAGTACGCCTTGTGCTCGATTTCCACCGGTAGATGACATGTTTTACCATAGACAAGTCGGAAGGGGGACATACCTAAGGGTGTTTTGAATGCAGTGCGATATACCCAAAGTGCGTCATCTAGTCTTAATGACCAATCCTTCCTAGAGGGATTTACAACTTTCTCGAGTATTCCCTTCAACTCCTGGTTGGAAATTTCTGCTTGCCCGTTGGTTTGTGGGTGATATGCCGTGGTGATCTTGTGTGATATGCCGAAGCGTTGCAACATCTTGGCAATTAGTTTGTTGTCAAAATGCTTGCCTTCGTCACTGATAATTGCTCTTGGCATCCCAAACCGTGTAAATATGTTTTTCTGCAAGAATTGTTGCACGGTCTTTGAATCGTTGTTGGGAACTGCAGCCGCCTCCACCCACTTAGACACATAGTCGACGGCAAGTAAGATGTAGAGGTTGTCGAATGAAGATGGGAAAGGTCCCATAAAATCGATCCCCAATACATCGAACAATTCCACCTCAATGATGTTCTGGAGTGGCATCTCATGTCGTCTAGAGATATTGCCCGTCCTCTGGCAACGATCACATTGCTTGTAAAAGTCTTGGGTATCTTTGTACAATGTTGGCCAATACAAACCGGATTGCAAAACTTTGGCCGCGGTATGAGTTCCTCCAAAATGTCCTCCATAGGGTGAAGAATGGCATTGCCGGAGTACATTCTGTTGCTCTTCTTCAGGGACACATCGGCGTATAACCTGATCTGCACATTGTTTAAACAAAAGAGGCTCGTCCCAAAAGTAATGCTTAGCATCATGGCGGAACCGCTTCTTCCCTTGGTGAGTAATGCCATAAGGTAAAATACCACAAACAAGGAAATTAACTAAATTCGCGTACCAGGGTATTGCCGAGGCATGTGCTGCCATGGCGACTGCTCCCAAGATTGCCGAGGTGTGCGCGGGTTGCTGAGGCGTGTGCATCCATGGTTGCCGAGGCGTCGAGGGTTGCCGAGGCGTCAAGGGTTGCCGAGGTGCCTAGGGTTGCCGAGGCGTCTAGGGTTGCCGAGGCAACTAAAATTTGTTCATCCAGGAATGCATCGCATATCTCTAGATCCGCGTCCTCCTCTCTATTGCGTTCCAAACGTGATAAGTGATCGGCCACTTGATTTTTTGTTCCTTTCCTGTCCTTAATTTCAATATCAAATTCTTGTAAAAGTAATATCCAACGAATCAAACGAGGCTTAGCATCCTTTTTAGCAAATAAGTATTTGATTGCCGAATGGTCCGTATGAACAATTACCTTTGTACTAATTAAATAGGATCGGAACTTGTCAAATGCGAAAACTACAGCTAGTAACTCTTTCTCCGTTGTTGTGTAATTCACTTGAGCACCATTAAGAGTTTTACTAGCGTAGTATATCACATGGAAGGTCTTACCTGTGCGTTGGCCTAGGACTGCTCCTATCGCGAAATCACTTGCATCACACGTGAGCTCAAAAGGTAGCGTCCAATCTGGTGGAATGACAATGGGTGCCGAGGCAAGCTTTTTCTTTAGGGTTTCGAATGCTTGGGTACAAAAATCATCAAAATCGAAGACTTTATCCTGTTCAAGCAGATTACACAAGGGTTTAGTGATTTTAGAAAAATTATGAATGAACCTCCTGTAAAAACCTGCATGTCCGAGAAAACTTCGAATTCCTTTAGCCGAACTTGGTGGGGGTAATCTCTCGATCATGTCCACCTTGGCTTTGTCTACTTCAATTCCCTTGGATGAAATCTTGTGGCCGGGCACTATTCCTTCATCTATTATAAAATGGCATTTCTCCCAATTGAGGACTAAATCCGTTTCTTCGCATCTTGCTAACACCCTCTCTAAATTGTCGAGATAGCCGTCGAAGTCATTACCAAAAACCGAAAAATCATCCATGAAGATCTCAAGGAAGTCTTCGACCATGTCTGAAAAGAGTGCCATCATGCATCTTTGGAAGGTTGCCGGGGCGTTACACAATCCGAACGGCATCCTTCGGAAGGCATAAGTACCGTATGGGCATGTGAAGGTTGTCTTTTCTTGATCTTCTGGTGCTATGGCAATCTGATTGTAACCTGAATAACCATCAAGAAAACAATAAAAGGGTTTACCTGCAAGACAGTCAAGCATTTGATCAATAAATGGTAATGGGAAGTGATCTTTCCTAGTAGCTTTGTTTAGCTTTCGATAGTCCATACAAACCCTCCAACCGGTCACAGTCCTGGTTGGAATGAGTTCATTATTTTCATTGCTTACCACTGTTATACCTCCTTTTTTCGGTACACATTGTACCGGACTTACCCACGTACTATCGGAGATAGGGTATATAATGCCGGCGTCAAGCCACTTGATGATTTCTTTCATTACAACCCCTTTTATGGCATGATTCAGTCTCCTCTGGGCCTCAATTGAAGGTTTGTGATTATCTTCCAACAAGATCTTGTGCATGCACACCGCCGGGCTAATTTCCTTCAAGTCGGCAATTGTCTACCCTATTGCATTTTTGTGTAGCTTCAACATCTTGATCAGCTTCTTTTCCTGCTCAGGCTGTAACTTAGAAGAAATAATTACAGGCAATGTATTATCAGTCCCTAAGTATACATATTTTAGTTGCTCTGGAAATTGTTTCAACTCAAGAATTGGTGGTTGTTCAATAGAGGGTTTTTCGAGCTTACCTTCCTTACCTGAGTAGTCCAGTGGTTCAAAGTATGTACCTGGTCGATTGGCTAGCCAATTTGCCTCTTCTGGTTGTTCCTCATCAACCGATTCTTCATACTCCTCATGTTCCTCTTGGTTGGCAATGTCATCGAAGTTAAACTCTGTCGTGGCATGAAGAAGTTGGCATTCTTCTGGATCATCGGCATGCCTTAGTGTTTGGAACACATTTAGTTTAACTTGCTGGTCATTCACCCTCATTGTGAGTTCTCCCTTTTCAACGTCGATCAAGGTTCTCCCTGTTGCTACGAATGGTCTCCCGAGAATGATAGGTGCATGCTCATCTGCTTCACAATCCAAAACAATAAAGTCAGTGGGAAAAATAAATTTATCAACTTTTACCAGTATCTCCTCGATTTTTCCCTCTTGGATGCACATAGGATCTGTCGGCTAGCTGTAGCATAACTGTTGTAGGTCTTGCCTTCCCGATTCCTAGTTTCTGGAAAACTGATTTAGGCATTAAGTTTATGCTAGCCCCAAGGCCGCATAATGCTTTCCCGACATAGTGATTTCCAATGGAACAGGGTATTGTGAAACTTTCGGGATCCTTCAACTTGGGTGGCATACGATTGTGCAACATTGCCATGCATCCCTCTGTTGCGGCAACTGTTTTAAACTCTCCTAGCCTTGTTCTCTTGGACACAATGTCTTTAAGAAACTTGGCATAGTTTGGCATTTGTTCAATTGCTTCCACCAAAGGGCAAGTTGATGTGGACTTGCTTTAGGATATCAAGAAACTTCTTGAATTGGTATTCTTGCTTTTGTCGCTTCAACCTTTGTGGGAATGGTGGTGGAAGTCGGATATCTTCGATCCTTTCATTGGTTTGAAACCTGATTGATGGCATTACCGGGACATCTGGAGTTGCCGATGTATTATCAACTGGGGTTGCTGAGGTATGCTTATCGTAAGTTGTCGAGGCGTCTTTATCGTCGGTTGCTGAGGCATGCTTATTGCCGGTTGCCGCGGCAATTCCCGGTTCAAGATCCGAGGCTTTGCCGCTAGGTTCGCCCCGATCTTTTGTGGAGTTTTGTTTGACGAGCGGGTTTGAACCTCTCTAAGTTGTTGGCCACTTCTAGTGGTGATCGCCTTACATTGCTCATGGCGGCCGTTCCTCTTGCGACTTGATGAACGCTAGGTAAACCTCTTTGTGGTCTAGTATTCGGATTTTGAGCAAACTGCTCGACTTGATTTTCCAATGATTTGATTGCCGCCTCTTGGTTTTGCAATCTCATCTCGGTCCTGTTAATAAAAGCATCAGTTCTTTTTATGAAATTGCTATTCTCACCATATAAGATTCATTTTCATCATAAAAGCATTTAGAGAATTTTCCAAAGAACTAGATGTTGTCGGTTGTTGCCGCGGCATCCGCTGTCGTGGCATATTCTCACTGGAATCCCGATGCTTGTGCATTCTAATTGTTCTGGTTTAGAGCATTGTTGGGATTACTCCATGAAAAATTCGGTGCTTCTTCCAAGCTGGATTGTATGTATTGGACATCACGTTGTTGCTCGATTGTAATTCCCCACATAGAAGCCGGGATTCGGATTCTCGCATACATTCGTAAGAATTATGGTTATCACCACATAACTCACAAAAAGAATCCATTACCTTGACTTCATGTGTGTTGTTTGGTTTTTGCATGTTCTGGACCATCTTGGTTAAAGCGCCAATTGTGCGAAAATTGAATCGATGATCCTAGTTCATGTATTGTGGCTTGGTGTCTAACTCCTCCTCTTCTAGTAGATAGGAATTGATAATCATTCTTGGTCAGCCTATTTAAAATTTGCATTGCTTCTTCCGGCGACTTATCTAGGAGTATGTCGTTCCTCGAGGCATCTAGCATCATCCTTGTTGGTGTATTCACGGCATTGTAAAACATTGTTACTTGAGTCCACACCGGGAATCCGTGTAGGGGCATTTGTGTAGAAGTTCTCTATATCGCTCCTAAGCCTCGTACATGGATTCATCATCCGCTTTTCGAAAAGAAGTAATGTCATTCTGAAGCTTATCACCAAATTTGTAGGATTAAATCTAGCAAGGAAATCACGACAAAGATCAGTCCAAGATGCTATGGATCCAGCAGAATGCTATTCAACCATGCTTTCGCCTATCCCTCGGTGAATAGGGAATAATCTTAATCGTAAGACATCGGGGTGACTCCGTGTATTTTTGAACGAGTTGCAAATCTCGAGGAAAGATTTTAGATGTTGTCGTGCATCTTCGATTCTTTGAGCCGCCAAATTGACCTATTGTGTTGATCATATTAAACATTATCGGTTTCAACTCAAAGTGGTCGACTTCAATTTCAGTGCGACAACTCCTGGGTTAAGTCCATCAAGATCTTCTTCAAGATAGTCTCGAATAGTTCTGTTTCGTGCAAGAATCACTCCTCCTCCTGCTCGAACATCTTGATTCATATTGTCGCCTTGATTTGCCATTGCTTCTCTTATCATTCGCCTAAGTCTTTGTAAGGTTCGTTCAATTTGGATCAAAGGGATATTCTGGTGAAGTCGGTCTCGCCTCGGTCATATACCAATGCAAAACCAAAGTTTGTTAGCCCTTTGAATTTTAAACAAGAAAAATAAAAAGAAAGTGCAAGAAAATAAAAACAAAGTCGCTATTTCAATCCCGACAACGGCGCCAAAAAACTTGTTATGCGTAATAAGTGCTACGCAAATGTGCAAGTATACACGTCGCAAGTTATAGTATAAAAGATATCGTCTCCACAGGGATTGGTGCCACTTCAAGAATCTAGTCTCTTGCACTGTAAAAAGTAAAAACACAAATAAAAGATTATAGGAGTTTAACTAATGACTAATCTAGAAAGCAATAAAGTAAAAGAAAAGATGAATTCAAATGAGAGAGGGAGAGGCCAGGTTATCGTGAGTTGAGGTGTGATAGCCGATTGGATCGTTTTGGTAAAAGAGTGCATGGGCAACTCAGTTGCCGTGGCAACTTGCACAACGGGGTTGCCTTGGGCAACTAATCGATGGTTGCCTGGGCAACTACTTGAGCGTCTGGGAAGCAACCTTCAAGGTTCGGCAGAGCGTTCTTCAATGGTTTCTTCTTATCCCTAAGTTGAAACTCTAGCTACTTGTGCATGCCTTGATAATACATCCCTGCGTGAATCAAGGGTGAACAACAACCAATCTTGCGCTCCTCTTAGCCGTTGAAATCCTTAACTTATTCCTAAGCCGGATTAATCTTCACCATCAATAGATTGAATAAAGATCATATTCATTCGTTTCTTGAATCTAACTCTCCTGATAGTAGATAAATAGATGAAATCACGAGATCCTCTCCCAATTCACTCGCAAACAATAATAAGAACCAAGAATGAATAAACCTTGAATTAGAAAAGTGCAAACTCTTATTACCTAAACAAAAATCAATAGTTTCTCACAACCACAAAACACAATAACCATAGCCAAGTAGATTTAGTTCATGGCTAGGTTCCAAAGAAACACAAGATAAACAATCCCTAGCATGAACCCAATCGAACAAGGAAGAAAAGATGAAGCTTGTCGAAAATCCCTTGCCCTAGATGCTTGTCTAAAATTCCCCTTGCTTCCTCTCTTGGTTCTTGTCGAAATTTCCTGTAATGCTCTCCCCTTGGATTGTCGAAATCTCCTTGCTATTTATAGGGCTAGGCCAAAGTCCTTCTTTGAGGAGGAGTTTGAGTTGGAATTAAATTCTCTTTAAAGAATATAATTCTTTATTATAATTGTATTCCTACTAGAACTTCTCCTATCTTCTTGGAATTTAATTCTTCTTTAATCTCTGCATGGAAATCAAATTCCTTTGGGTTTGGGCTTTGCTCCACGTCATCTTGGGCTTGTATAGTCATTAATTTCGACATCCCTATTACATTTTCTCTTTGTCGACAATTGCCATGGCAACTGGCTCAAGCGTCTCCTTCATGCATTGCCCTGCAACTAGCTCGGCATATCCTTCATGCATTGCCACGCAACTAGCTCGGCATTGCTTTGGCAAGTGATCCTGCACATATACACATACAAAGCACACCAAAGCAGCATCTTTTCCACAAAAACTACCAAGTTATGTAATCAAGCTCAACGATGGAAGGAAACATGGATTAATGCATGAATGGCTAACTATGCAACTAATATGAGCCTAAGTCTAACAATAATATGAGTAAAAAGGGTAAGAAAAATAGTACTTTTGAACACTTATCATGATGCTCCAACCGAGAGAGATGGTCGTCTACTAAGTTTTCGATGTCTTTCTTATCTCTGATCTCCAGGTCAAATTCTTGAAGTAAGAGCGTCCATCGAATTAGTCTAGGTTTTGCATCCTTCTTTGCCAAGAGATATTTCAACGCCGAATGATCTGTATAAACCACAACCTTATTACCAATTAGATAAGATCTAAATTTACCAAAAGCAAATACAACCGCAAGGAATTCTTTCTCGGTTGTAGAGTAATTCAGTTGGCTTCATTCAAGCTTCTGTTGGCATAGTAGACGCATAGAACATCTTACCACGCTATTGTCCCAGAACTGCTCTAACGGCATAATCACTGGCATCGCACATGAGCTCAAAGGGCTCATTCCAATTCGGTGCCACGCTATGGGGGCATTAATCAATCTGTCTTTAAGCTCCTAAAATGCTCTCAAACAATAATCATCAAATGCAAAAGTGGCATTATGTTCCAACAATGAACATAAAGGTTTAGCAATTTTAAAAAATCGTTAATAAATTGTCGATAAAAACCAAAGATGACCTAAAAACTCCTTATACCTTTAACACTTGTTGGAGGTGGTAATTGCTTAATTACCTCCACTTTGGCTTGATCAACTTCTAGTCCTCTCTTGGTTACCTTATGACCGAGAACAATGCCCTCCTTCACCATGAAGTGGCATTTCTTCCAATTCAACACTAGGTTTGTCTCTCTGCATCTCTTCAAAACTTGCTCCAGGCTATGGGTGCATTCCTTAAATGTTACACCAAACACTGAGAAATCGTCCATGAATACTTCCATGTTATGCTCAATCATATCGGAGAAAATGGCCGTCATGCAACGTTGAAATGTTGCTGGCGCATTACACAGTCCGAATAGCATCCTTCTAAAAGCAAATGTCCCATATGGACACATGAACATGGTCATCTCTTGGTCGTCAAGGGCGATGGCAATCTGATTATATCCCGAATAACCATCTAAAAATAGTAAAAAGCTTTACCTGCCAACCTGTCCAACATCTGGTCAATGAAAGGCAATGGGAAGTGGTCCTTCCTTATAGCCTTGTTCAATCTTCTGTAATCCATGCACACCCCCATCCAGCGATGGTTCTAGAGGGAATCAATTCGGCATTACTGTTTTGGATTACAGTCATTGCCATCCTTTTTTGGCATACACTGCACCGGGCTAACCCAAGAGCTGTTGGAAATGGGATAAATGATCCCGGCATCCAACTATTTTATGATCTCTTTCTTTACAACCTCTTTCATGCTTGGGTTTAGCTGTCTTTGGCCTTCAATGGTCCTTCTATTGTATTCCTCTAGTATGATCTTGTACATGCAAATGGTTGGGTTAATACCTTGGATGTCTGCCAAGGTCTAACCCAATGCTTGCTTATAATCTTTTAGTATTTCCAGCAGTCTAACCTCCAGATCATGAGTGAGATCAGTGGTAATAATCACTGGCAGAGTCGAGTTCTTACCTAAATAAGCATACTTTAAGTGTTCTAGAAGGGGTTGAAGCTTCAACTTTGGTGGTTCCTCAATAGATGGCTTAGGTTTCTTTATCTCTCTGCCGGCCAAATGGAGTGGCACAAAGTAACTTACATCTTTAGCCTCCAAGGATGATTCTACAGGTTCCTCAAACAGTTCAGCTATGCCATCAAGCATATCGTTATCACTTGCTATATCCTGGTACAACTATGCCATGTCTAAAGTAAAGATGGATTCCATTATTTCATCGACTTGACATTTATCAGGTTCATCTACATATTTCAAAGCTTGAAACACGTTAAAAATA